>JAUBNQ010000026.1:14441905-14465439 GCA_032353495.1 Ctenopoma kingsleyae | reverse complement strand
AGAAACATTTTGTGTGACAAACATGCAAAAGAATAAGAAATCAGGAAGGGGGCAAATAGTTTTTCACACCACTGTACTTACAACACCAGCAGACACCTGACTCTGCATGTCTCCAGAACTGAAATGTACTAACTATATGTAGTTAACTAATACGTGGTTTATCAGGGTGACCAGGAGCATAGTCAACAAAACATGTCACGTATCAGCTTTCTGGTCTGTTTCAAACACTTTAACTGCCTGCAATGCATTGATCACTTTTATTCAATTGTTTTGTTTTTGTTTACATGTAATCTGATCAATTTATTTGAAACAACTTATTGTGTGTTTGTATATACGTTATTTCATGGCCCTGTTGTTAACCCCTGCATCCCTAGGGAGAAGTTAACATCTGCCCCTGGTGGGGGTTGGACAGCAGTGCCTCACCTCTTTGTGTTTGGGTTGAGGGGAAAGACCATCTGCTTGTGCTCACACTGACAATAACATTACTCCATCACTACAGATTTCCTCCACACTCTCACACGCGCCTAAAGTGTGTATCTGAGTTACTTTTCTCTTATGTATAATGTGTGTGTCTGTGCTTACAGAACATGTTTGCGATGAGTTACTTCATGTTTTTCTTGGCACAGGGAGTCGGGTTTCATGTTATCTTCTCAACACATTTTTTCCTGTACTGCAATACGGAAAGTTAAATCCTGACACAGGTTATTTTTTTCCTGCTAAGTCAGAACTGAGCTCTGTTTATAGACACATGTTAATGTTTGCATCCTCTATTCACAGGTAGACATTGAGGACACACACAGCTCGTGGTTAGATTTAATCTAACACCTGCAAGTTCAACATTTAGTAAAATAGATTTTTTTCAGCATCCTGTGGAAAGAGCAATTGCTTTTCAAGTTAAGGGTCACACAGTTTCATCTATGTGGTGAACTTTCTGTTTGTGTGTATCTACTAGGCTCAGCACAGAGATGCTTTCGTTAAGGAGCGCTACGGCCAGTATGACCTCAGCGATCCATTCCTGGCATTGCAGCGTGACAACGAAGCCACGGAGCGCCAAAACACACTCACCCAGTCTCACACACACCAGCAGAGTCGGGCGGTGGGCCCAAACCCTCTGGCTGTGCTTAAACTGGTAATGACTCACTGTCAGAGGATGCAGAAGAGGATGATGGGACAGTTGACTGCTGCTGAGAGCAGACACAGGAGGGTAAGAAGCACGGAGTATGCAAACCTGAGCACACGCTCTCGCACGTTCAGTGAGTTATTCAGCTCTCCTGTCTGCATTCCAGATTTGTGTGTGGGGACAGTGTTGCAAACAACCAAGTAGCAGTGTCACATTGTGGCTCACACTTGTACAATAGGCTTGTTGTGTGTGTCAATGTGTCATGAATCTACAGTATTTGTCTCCATGTTTCAGACACTGTAGACTTGGCTTGGGGGAGTGAGGCAAAGAGACAACAGCTGTACCCAGGGCTTTGAAGGGAGATCTGAAGCTGAATCATGGACAATTTAAGGGCCTCATAAACAGTCAGCCTATAGACTGTCTATGAGTCAATTTGAGAGAGTTGATAAACTGACAAAACCTTTAAATGAAGAAGAGGTTTTGTCATAAGGGCTGATTAGTCAGTTAAGTTTCACAGCAGGAATGCTCTGTGAAGCAGGAAGACGAAAAGTAAATCGACTGTGTTTTTTATAGATCATAGCTGACCTGGAGGAGGAGAAACGACTGCGTGCCCTGGAGTCTGCGCAGTGCGATGATTTCACCTTCATGCTTCAGACAGAAAGAGACAAACTGCTGCAACAGGTGTGACTGACATGTAAAAGATACAAATCTACAAATCATACATGTACTGTTGTACATTTTGCATGTGTTTATGTTTGGTAAAAATGGTAAACACTTGCTAATGAGTGAGAGCATCTTGTGGAAGAAGATGTTTCTGCTTCTCTTTCCTTCTACTCTGCCAGTCCGCATAGTGTTCTACTACTTCATAGTAGTAGCTTTGATTTAAAACACACTAACTAGGGAAGCATCAATACAACTTCATTGTGTAACTCAGTAGGGTGGGGAGAGCTTGCCCTGTTAAAGTACAGACACACACAAGCACCCATCTGCACAAGCACAGGGGTGTTCCATAGGAAACAGAGGAGGAAGAGGCCATTGTTTAGTTGTGAAGCAACCATGGGGCTTAATGGCCTCAGGAAACCTGAGATAATAGATGTCCATGTCTAATATGAGGTCACACACACTGTGAGCACACAACCAGCCACTATACAAACTTCACACAAGAGTCTTATGTAAGTGCAGGTTCCTGAGTGTCTCCCAGTCTTCCTCAGACTTTCCTGCCTGTGTTGTTCCTGTATACCAATCACATACTATGCTCGAGATTGTACTGTACCACCTCCCATTTCCTCTTATTACTCATCAAAGCTTTTAAGGTCTAATGACCTCATAACAAACCAGACTTTCAATAAACATGCCTTACAAGCAGATAATTCCTTAAAAAGGGAAAATATGAAACACAGCTGCCCCACTAGCTGTGACTGTGAAACAATACATACTGTACTTCACTCCTGTTCCCAATTCTGTTTGACTAAAGTGGACCTGATTAAAGTGTAGTTTGTCAGGTTCAACATTTATAAAAATACACTTCCACTTGTTGCCAAGCCAGTTAGAGTATACAGTTATAGTGAGTGTGGTGTGAATTACATATCTAAATGTTTTACACAAACATCTTCTTTTCAGTAAACTATATCCCAGTAGGGGGAAATTTCTCATTCGTGTTGTATGCTCTTTTGCCTCCTTGTGGTCAAATCTGAAACAGCTGCTTTGCTTTGACTATTATATTTCTTTCCCTCACATTCTAGTTGGAAGTGGAGCGTACAACAGTGAAGAGGTTAGAGAAGGAACAAGCCCAGGCAGTGAACAAGGTGGAGGAGTCCTTGTCCCAGCAGCAGCAGCTTTCCTCAGCTCTGACCCTGGAGCTCCAAAAAGCCAGCAGCCAAGCTCAAGAGGAGGCTCAGAAGGTCTCTCAACTCCGCACCTTACTCCAAGAAGAGACCCAAACCCTGGATAACCTTCGGAAAGTTCTTGAAAATGAGAAAAACAGGGTAGTGCAGCTAGAGGCCAAGTGTGAGAGGCAGCTAGCTGAATTTGATGCGGAACGTGAGCAGATGAAAGCCAGGATCAGCAAAGAAGAAGAGAGGAGTAGAGCGCTTGAGAGACAGGTGGAGGAGTTGAGGAAGAGGTTGGTTGAACGTGAAGGATGCAAAGAAGACGTAAAGGAAGCTGCGATGGAAGTGAAGGAATCACACAACAAGATGATGATGGTGTCCACCTCTGTTCAGACTGAGCCGGAGGGAAAGGTAAATATCACTCCTAAATGCATCTCACTGTCAAAGGTCAGTGGCCAGCAGACTCATAAAGAGACAGACATGAAACAAGAAGGGAGAGGAGCTGAAAATGGAGGGGTGGTAGAGAATGGAGGAGTACCTTTGCATTCACCTCTTCATCTTCATCCACACCCTCATCCTCACTCTCCCTCCAGCACAGCCTCCTCTTCCCTCTCCTCTTCCCCTATTTCCTCCCCTGTTCTTGCAAAACGTCTGGGAAGCCCATGCTTCCATCAGTCCTCCTACCAGGCTGGAATCAACCAGCGATTCCAAGCTGCACGGAACAAGTTCCAGAGCCAGGCTGAGCTGGAGCAGCAGCAGCATGGTGGCCCTCTTTCCCCGAGGGACCTCTCCCCCACCACAACTTCCATTCCTCCACCACCAGAGCACAGCCCAGCTAAGCAGCTGGCCCGCAACACTGTCACTCAGGTCCTGTCCCGCTTCACCAGCCAGCAGGCGGGAGTCAAGCTGGGGCCAATAAGCAGCTCTCCATTTGGGACTGACTACCGCAACCTAGCAGCATCTCCTACTGGAGGGAGGTCACCTTCTTCAGGACCCCTATCTCCAGGCATCCGTTCACCAGTCACTCCCCGATCAGACAAGATCCATCCTCCTCCAATCCCTCTCAAGAAACCAGGCATGAGTCCAACTCCAGGCTCCCCAAGTCACTCTGCTCGGACCAGCCTCTTCCCAGAGCTGACAGGAAATTGTGGGCACAGCAACAGTGGGCAGGACGCAGGCAAAGAGCCAGACCTGGTTTTATCTTCTACCAGCTAATTGCCAGGTCATACAAACTAACTGCTAATTAATATGGACATAAATCAACAGTTACTGTAAAATCATATTTGCTAGCCCTCAACCCCGCTTGAGAGTACTCTAATTACTACTCCAGTTATACTAGTAGTATATACAGTACACTTCAAAGCTGTTCAAACACATGCGGTTTCACTCTACCTCTATACCACAACCTGAGAAACAATCAGAAAAGACCAGTTTGAACTAAAATAAAGTTTATTATGGATTGTTTATTGATCTAATATACAGTATCATAGATTAACTTTCCCATCTTAATTTCTTTATATTGAATTTTTGACAGTTTGAAATTTTAGAATGAAAATATTTATCTCACTTTATTTACCACTTAAAACAATACGAAAAATCTTTTATACCATATAACTTTATAAAGAGACCAAAACCTGTTAATTTTGAAGATCAACTGGATTTCATAGTCAGCACTCCCTCCTTTGTCCTTAAAGCTCAAACTGCCAAAACTGTTAGAAGAAGCTAAAGTCTATAGTAGAAGTAGAAGGGCTGAAATATATGGATGTAGAGTATGACAAATGCATAGCTATCACCATTTCATGACATATTGAGAAGTTCTTACACATCTCAAATGATTCTTACACAGCTAGTGTGAACATTGTCCATAAAAATGTCATACTGTATATAATTTAAATAATTCACAGTTCAGACTCTATGAATTAACATTATCACATGAATGTTTTTTTTCCCATTACACTAATTATGAATACACTGTATGTTGTCATGAAAAGGGATAGCAATTTGCACTACATTACTGTAAGATACTGTATCTGCAATTTCAGATTTTTTTATTCAGGGAAGGTTAATTTCTGCTTCATCCAAATCAATGTATATGTGATTTCCCATCAATGATCTGCAACTGTAAGTAATTCACATAGTATTGCATCTTGCCCTAACAGTTCTACACATAGCATATTTGTTCTAAGTTGTTTTCTTTTTAAAACCCAGAATAATTTTAGCCACCATAAATACGTACATTTATACACTGTCAGTAAAGGGCAATGTCCTGTATGTGTCTCTAGTAATTATGCACATCATGAACACATGCAACACTTAGGGCTATTTTAAATAAATAACCATTCCTTACAGCATGTGAAAGTTTTTTATTAAACAGTTTCAGCTCGAAATCTGAATCTTGACTGGTGGGCTATGTAAGGATTTGTACTGTATGTGGCAGGATTAAAAGAAAGTGACACTCAGCCAATATGTTCAGTCCATTTATTTGTACAACAGAATGGGGCAGTACAGTCTTGAGCTTTATAACTGATCAGCACACAGTATAGTATGAGGGTTGAACACAGCACATGGTCTAGCTAACAAGTAACCAGAGTCAGTCTACTCAGAAGTCATGTAACACATACAATATATGAACTTGCCTTACATAGCAACTGCTTTGTGTTCAGTTGGTATTAACCAATACCCAAACCACTTAAGAGTGCAATAGTCTAGGACTCCAACAAAAAACAGCATATTAAAATAGAAATTTGCATACATGGGTGGGAGGATGGAGTTCTTTACCATAGGAAAGAGATTTTGGCAAATAAATCTTGGTTAATATGAGTATGTTTTCCTTTCACAAAGGAAAAGCTTTACAGTAATGTAGGTGGTGTAGCCAAAGTAAGAGAACAGAGAATGTATTAGAGATGCAGCAGTAAAGAAGTTGCTTTATCTTATTTCAGTCACCATAGCTTGCATGGGTGGAGACACATCACTGGAGTATAACAGAAAACAAGAAAACATTCCCTCAGTCATGACAGACACAAACACACAGGTCTACATTGCAGGAACAGAGCTATGCTTAGGACTGTGCTACTCCATGCTAACAACACACAGACACGTTTTATTTCAGTGTCAGATGAGCATTGTTATTCTTCTGCTCAATGGCCTGATTTTACTGATGCATCTGTTTTACAATTCCACCATATATAATACAGTAACAAAAATTATGTTTTTCTGTCTAAAATCCATCTTTGATATATGTTGGTGTGCTTAATTTCTCTTACCAGCTGCCTTGCACAGTCCTAGTTCTTGTCCCTGTGGGTTGATATCACCACTGTGACTTGATCACAGCTCTGCATCAGTTTGACTAAGAAGAAATACTGTGACTTCTGACACCTGAATCTAGGCAGGTCTGTGATTCCTTAGATGGCTAATAAAAGATCTGTTTCTTTAATGTAGCAGTCCTGAGCACAGACCTGAACACTGAACCAACACAACTCACTCACAATGCACATCCAGAGGTAACCACTTGATTAAATCCAAAACCACAACTTCTTTACAGCAGACAGGTATCTGTGCATAACAGTCTGCAAATCTTCAGTTATACTGTTGTTTGTAATTAAATCCTTGCCCCATACTGATATAGTTTTGCTTTGGTTAGTCCTTGCACATGTAAATATAGGTTATGAGCCCAGTGGAGCATGTGTCTCCCTAATCAGTTCCTAACCTTCCACTAGGCATTTTGCATCTCCTTGCCAATTTTGTAACTTAGGATCTTATTCCAGTCGATTTTAGTGCGTGTGACAGGCAACTGGCGACGCAGGGCCTTAAAGGTGGTGTCAGACATGGTCTGGTAGTTCTCACTGATTGCAGTCTGAAGGCAAAATTAGAGGGAAAGAAGTATCAGGTATACTATTTGTACATTTGCTTGTTTCAAAATTTTTATCTATATTTGAATAAAAGTAAAAAATTACATTTTAAATACTAGAATAAAAAATGTAGTCAGTAAAAGATAGCTTACCTGGTAGTCATTTTCTGCATTCTCAATAATATCAACAAATTCCTTGGCTGTCTGGATTTCATTCTGTTTGAAAAATACACATAAACAAATCACCTTTTGGCCTTATGTCCATACAATTGTGTTTTTAAGCTTCAAATCTTTACTTACAGTCACAGGTATTGATTCTTCTACCTCCTTATGGCTAACCAGTTGCACATTCCCATCCTCATAATAATGTACCTGGAAACAAACAAAAAACGTCATTAGTAATCTGGTGTTTTACAGATTTTACATAATAAATATTCCTCATTGACCTGCTATCATTTATTCAGATTAATTTACCTGTATTTTTAACACTCCTACCACCTGAGCAGTGGATTGACCAATGGTGAGCTTCCACTCCGACCTACAGCGTCCATTCCTGTGTTCGAGAAATTAAGAAAAGCCCTATATGTCAATCAGACAGCAACACCAAAAACCTGAAAAGACCAATAATCTCATTTTGACCACATGTCAAACAAATGCACAAAATGTTTGTGATATTATAAATGCTAGTAATGTATCTTATCAGATGTGTTCAGATATGCTTATAAACAGCTGTTTGTAGAAAGGTCACTATACCAAAAGTTTTTCGGTTGAAACTGATGTCCCTCAATGCAGGCTATGATAGTTTGCTGACCATCAACGAGTTTTCCATATACCTGAAACATAAAGATGGTACAAGTAAGTAAGGTTAAGTGTATAATGTTGTCCATGTTGCTTATGGCAAGCTGTTTTAAAATTTAACAAGTAGACTGGATATACGATTAAGATATCTGCAGTGTCTTTCCAGCTAGTCAAAAGTGTAATTTCAGATATCTACTATGTCATTTTGACTAGTCAAAAGTCGAATTAAAGATACCTGCTACATCATTGTGACTATCCGAAATGCGAATTCCAGATATCTACAATTAAATTTCGACTAGTCATAATTTCAGTTAAAGATATCTCTAATTAAACACATTTAAAAGATATCTTATTTATCTTTTTGGATGTCTCAAAGTAAGATATTACTACATTACACTTTTGACTAGCCACATTTGTAATGCCAAAATGCATTTCTAGATATCTGAAATGTAATTACGGATATTCGAGTAAAGACTGTTAAATGTTAAAACGGCTTGCCATATGTTGCTTAGATACTGATTATATTTGACACAATTTTTGTGTCCCTTACTGTGCAGACTCCAGTAGGGTAGTGCTCTTTGACGTAGGCACTAAGGGCAGTATCACAGGCATCCCTCCAGCTTCTCAGGGTCGTGTCTCCTTCATACGGCTGCACATCACTAACCTCTTTTCTTAGGTGGTCGAAGCGGAATGACAAATGGTTGCGGGGATCCAGGAAACGTCCCTGACCCAAGTCACCATGCTCTGTGATCAGGACCTATAATAGGTGAAGACAGAACAAGCTGGGCTCAGACGCTTGCTCTTCCAAAATACATAGGAAAGATTTAAGAATAAAACATACCGGCTCATCGAAGCCCTCTAGTTTGGCAGGAGTAAATTGATCCATGTTGTACTGGGCGAAGGAGCTGTACAAATAGAATTGGCACATAGGAACAGCAGGCCTTCATAATATGGCACCAAAATGCTCTCAGAAAATGTCTTGCTTTACTCAACAAAGCCTAACAAATAATAAACCTCACTTGTGGTGTGGTGTTTGGAACTGTGTAAATTATAAGCATGTAAATTTCTGACATGAATCATAACTTGGTGGTACTTACTGTGAAGCCCCCTCCCTAAGGAGGTTGTCATTGTTAAGAAGGAGCCGCACATCTAGCAAGAGAACAAGAAACCACTGTCTGTGTATTGCTTTTAAGAGACTAAAATAAATAAAGTAGCACAGTATGTTGCATTGTATAAAATGCAACAAAATTATCATAAGCAATCGTCCACAACTGCTTCTTACCATTGAAGACTTCATTGAACTCTCCTGGGGGAGCATGAGTCACAAAGTTGGCTGCTATGCGGACCTATGGAAACAAAAAAAAACAAACTAAAAGTCAAATACATTGAATAATAGGGATTTCATAACAAGTCAAAAAAGTTGAAAAAGAGTGTTACTAATATGGCATCTGGATTTGGCCTTATATTGCCATAGGTGCAATTTAACAAAGGGCTCTCTTCCTGTGGTTACAATTTCAATTTGTATTTTATATGCTTAAAAGGGGTAGTCAATTATGGAAATAGCACAAAGCAAAGTTTAACAATACACAGTGCACCACTCCAGTGTGTTGTGTCTACAAAATCATGCCACAAGCTTAATGCCCTTAATTTTCCTTGACAGACAACAAATCTTGAACGTCTCTTCTTGATGCTTATCAGGAGAATGTCACCATTCTTGTTTGTAGGTTTGGAACTCCCTGTTGTTGTTCAGATATTGTGTTGTAGGGTACACAGAAAATGTAATTGTCTCCTGTGTTCGTCTTAACCAACAAAATGTCATAAACAACTTCAACATAAAAAGTCATTCATAACAATTTCCAACTTTAGCTCAAACTGGTAATACGTCCAACTGCCACTGGTTGTACCAAGGGTGTCACTTTCAGGCTCCATGTAAACTACAGACTCCCAGATCCTGATGTCAAGATATGTGAGGCCAAGTATTTGAGCTGCAACTGAATCTGCTTGACCCAGAAATCCAAAGCAAAGTAACGTTAGCCGCTAATGGTAGCTAACGAGACGAACACGTAGCCCACGCTGATATTAATGCAAACTAGACTGGAGATTGCAACTCAACTTTTCGATATGGGTGTCGGTCTAGTCAAGCCTATTCACCTAGTTACAACTACCAAATAGTTTTCAGCATAAGTTGTCTGTCGGCGTTTGGTTCAACCGCTGCCAACTAACGTTTTAAGCTTTAACAGTAACTAGCATTTGCTAGTTAGCTAATGGTAGCTTAAACCACAAGTTTATCATTTCGAGTGGCGATAAAAACTGACATTCTCTTGCCGAGAGTTAAGTCTTAATGTATACCAACATATAACACGGGTATATCTGCAAATAAGAAAATTGGCACTGAACAAAAAATAAAATACTCTCCAAACCTTCTCCTCATCTGACAGCGGCTCCTCAAAGTCAGCCATCTTGGCTCTTTGTGACCCCACCTACTCCAGCTGACCGACTGACAGAGCCGTTACGGTGGTTGTCATTCATACAATGAAACGATTAATGCTGGTAGTGACAAAGTTTTTTCAGTAACGTATTGTCGAAATAGATGTATTTACAGCACAAAAAATTTCACTACCAAACCACTAACTATAAAGTGGCGTAATGAAACATAGTCTACATCTGCAACACAAGAGGGCGCTAAACGCTCAGTCGTTTTACTACTCCACTTCCTCCTATGGAAAGATCTTCCTACAAAATAAACGTACAGACATTTTGCTTTGAATAAAATGTTTTATTTGGTGGACAACATACCAAGTTGTCCGTCACATATTTTTTATTGTTGTGTACGACTTATGTATTTGTATTTCTTGTTCATTAATTGATTCCTGGACCCTGTTGTTTTTGTATATTCAGGGACTGGATCTTATTTTTTACTGCCACAGGAAACTATAACCGGTTACGTTGTCCTAGCGTTGAACTGGAAACACCTACCATTGTGCTTTCAACGGTTTTGGATTTGCTGACCAGCGACACACACAGTCCCTGTCATGGATTCACAGGTAATTTACGACTAAGTACTCATTCTTCACATCTGAACAGGTAACATATCCTACCAATATAAACATGAGATATATTCATACAAATCTATAGTTGGCGTTAATTACGCTGTCAGTGTTTTTGACAACAACTGAATTAACGTTAGCTAGCTTTCAAGTCAAGCTAGCAGACGGACTACTTCAGTTGTTTGGTGTCAGCTGCCGCAGGAAGTTCCTGGTTCAACTAAATTCGCTAAACAGTAACAGCAGTGCTAGAAAGAAAGTAGCTTGTACTCTTAGTTACTTTGTCATGCAGCCTTCGCTTAATTGATTAGCATAATTAGGCTGTTTTATTGTTGTATATATTGTTCCTCTTCACTGGTGCCTAGTGCTTGCTCAAAGGAAACATTGCTATGTAAATTGCCTTGCATTGAATAGTCACCATTTTGGTAAACTATATTTAGCATATTCCAGTTAGTAAATTGTGTCAACGATACTTTACATATTTGCGTACGGCTGGCTAACGTTAGTTAGCATCTTAGCAAGGGAATGAATAAGACATTGTTCGCTGTGAGACAGTTTGTATCACTAACACGTAATGTGAGTCACGCTGCTGCTTGTCGTCAGGTGGTTACCAGCCCTGAGGAAATCACCAGGCTCTACAGAGACCTCAGTCGCTTCCCTTCGTTGAGCAGAGCAGATGTGGGATCTGCCATTACTTCTCAGTATGGAGGAAAATATAGCAACATCTACACAGGTAGATCTTTAGTCCATGTCATGCTAACACGTTGAAATCTACCTGTGCTCATTCATATTGAATGCATTTTGTTTACTTTCTCCTGCAGAATGGAGTCAGCGTGATCTGGAAAGAAATGAGAACGTCAAGTTTTGCAGACAGTACATTGTATTCCACGATGACAAGTCGGTGGTCTACTCTGGAGCCTCAGGAAACTGCACCGAGATCAAAGGAGAGTATGTAAACATCTTGACATTTCACCTGGATTGACGTTGAGAAAGTCCTTGCAAACATAACTCTGAGCAAATTGACCAAAAGTGTATTATCAATGTGTTTCTCCTGTCAGGGTGCTTAGTAAGGATTCCCCCTCAGGAGATATGAAAGCTGTTGTCAGAGAGTACACAATCAAAGGAGAGGACAAACAGTTTCTGGAGGTGTGTGGCTGTCTGTCTGGCTCAAATTCAGCTCATTGCCACTTACCCACTCTTCTAAATGTTCCTGCTGAACTTTACTTATTTTACTGACCCTCGTATGGTGCTCAAATGTAACTGTTACATTTCCACACATTGCTTGTAGGTAAAACCTCATGAAGTCTTTTTTTTTTCTTTCACTCTTCTTCTGACCTTTATGTGGCATCACATCACACCAGATCTGGAGTAAAAACATCAAGATGAAGAGCATCAATCTAACTGCGTTAAATAAGCATGGCAAAGTCTATGAAGACGGTACGTCATCTCAACTTTAAATCTTATTTTTTTCTTTGCTGAGCTGTTTGTTTGAAACTTTGTATTTTACTTCTTTACAAGCACAGGTGTTAAGCATACTGTTTTGTATCTCTAGAGCAGTTTGGCTCCTTGGTTTGGTCCCACTCTGAAACCCACCTATTGTATGTGGCAGAGAGAAAGAGACCCAAAGCAGAATCCTTCTTTCAGGTCTGTCAAGAAACCAAATGTGCACTGAATCAAATATGTTGAGACTCTAAGGTTTGTTGATTTTTCCTTTATGTCAGTTCTGGGGTTGAGTTCTGTGTATAGCAAAAACATTTGTTGAAAGTTACCATTTACCCTCCAGACAAACTCACCAAACCAGATTAAAATGTTTAAAATTGCGTTGCCTTTGAAAAGAACACTGCAGACTGGTGCCTTTTGCAAATAGTTTTGTTGGGATGCATGGATATGATTAGTATAATAAAACATAACCACTAATGGGTTATTCTTTCTTTCATTTTTTCATTTGTAGACTGAGTCACCAGAGTTGTCTTCTATTGGGGATGAGGAAGAGGCTATGAGAGTGGAGAAAAAGGAGACTGTTAAAGTGAGTGCAGTTAATAGTTGTGAAGCACAAAACATTTTCTCTATTCAGATATTTCATTAAACATTCTTAGTTTATGTTCTGCTGTAGCTGAACTTGTAGTATTTACTTTTTTATTCCTGCAGGGGGAGCAGTTTGTCTTCTATGAAGACTGGGGAGAGGCACTGGTTGGCAAGAGCTGTCCAGTGCTTTGTGTTTTGGACATTGAGGGTGACAATGTTTCTGTGTTGGAAGGAGTGCCTGAAAATATCTCACCTGGACAGGTGGGTCTAACAGTTTTGATTAATGGTTTTGTTTTAATATTGTGCACTTGTGATGTTCTTCTTTTGCTCTTGCTGTCACTCTCTCTGCAGGCATTTTGGGCTCCAGGTGACACAGGGGTGGTGTTTGTAGGTTGGTGGCATGAGCCCTTCAGACTTGGCCTCAAGTACTGCCCCAACAGGAGGTGATAACTAAAACTATCTACACTAATCAAAGAAAAGTACTGTACTGTAAGCTGGTGCCACGTTGTCTCGTCTCTCTGTGTACCTGTACGGTATATAGCAGAGATGACAATAAAGTTTTCTTTGAAAAGTCCTCAGATTTTACTTAAATGCTTTAATTTTTCTCATTTCTCTGTCAGGTCATCTTTATTTTATGTGGATCTTACTGGTGGGAAATGTGGTAAGTGAACATGAATGAGGTCTACTAAGTTACAATGATTACTGTTCATCCTGCACTGAGCCATTTTGTACCAAGTGTTTTACAATGTAATGTCTTATAATCAAGTTGTCTTGTGGGAAATTTTCAGTATTGTTGAAAATATGATTCATCATGTAAAGTTAATCATTAAACACAGCTCAGTACCAGAGTTGACAATTTCATACAGATTTATGTATTAAACAAATCTAGTGTAAACTTGTTTACATCTACAAAAGACTGCAGAAGAATGATGTTCATATGTGTTTGTTTGTTTGTTTATTGTGTTCCTCAGAACAACTGTCATCAGGCACCAGCGCAGTGTCCTCCCCCAGGCTAAGCCCAGACCAATGTCGAATTGCTTATCTGGAATGTTCTGTCTACGGACCACACATGCAGTGCAGCAGGCTGTGTATGGTAAGACAGCATAGTGTCTTCTCTTCATGATTACTACCTGTTCTTTACAAGTGCACTGTCTTCTGAACATAACGGGTTAATATAGATCTTTTTGCACATGGTGCACTGTCTGTTCTGAAGATATATATTTGCTGAAGCAGAATTTAGGGCTGCTTGATTATTTAACACGGTTACTTGTGGACTCTGGAAACCTCATACATTTACTGAACTTTAAAAAGAACCTCTTGGCTGTGGGGTTTCTGGAACTTTAGATATAATTAAACTGAACAACAAAAAATGTAGACAAATAGACATAAATAAATAAATAAATAAATAATTTAATCTTTTAAATAAATAATATTCTTTTTAAATGCTGAAAAGTCCTAGACATATATTCATTTATATTGTTCCTCTTCACTGGTGCCTAGTGCTTGCTCAAAGGAAACATTGCTATGTAAATTGCCTTGCATTGAATAGTCACCATTTTGGTAAACTATATTTAGCATATTCCAGTCAGTAATTTGGTCCAAGGAAAGTGAATGTTGGCCCACCATCATGATTCAGAAATAATAGAAAATCTATGTTCAACTTAACTAAATATTATTTAAGGTTTAAGGTTTGTAGCCACAAACAGCAGCCTGTTTACTTGGTCTGGTATCAGAGATGAGCACAGACACAAGATGATGTTTCCACATGTTCTGAAGAGGATGAACTTTTGGCTGGGGTACACAAATATTTGATTTATCTGCCTAATTGCCAGTACAGAGAAAACCTACTTATTAGTAATGAATTACTTATTACATGTATTTTTACAAATAAAATTGTAGAATTCACAGCATTGCCTCTTGTAACCTCCTGTATCACTGTTGTAATTCTTGTCCTTTAGCTATTTTGACCACTGAGGCAATCGAACTGCCTGATTCTGTAACAGTATGCTAATAGGCTTTGTCAGCTATCTTGTTTAGCTGGACTAAATGAGCCAGCAGCACTTTAAAGTAACGGGGTCCTATTGATTTATAACACAAGAGAAGAACATCGTCGCAAAATGGAATGTGGCACAATAATAATTTTCTTTTCGTTTATCTTGTTTTCATAATTGTTGGAAGCCAAATTTGTTATTGAAAATTAAATTAGTTATCCACCCCAAGCTGAAATACTGTAAATTTATTAATCAATAAACACATTTGTTTTCATATTCTTTTCTCTGTTCTTGTTTTATTTCTAGTATGACTGGTACACTAAGAAGACCTCAGTGGTGGTGGATGTGGTGAAGCGACCTAGAGGAGGTAAAGAATACTTGATCACAGTATGTCCTTTTCTCACTATATAACAGACTTGACAAAGTTGTAATTGTGTGTATTGATGTGACTTTGCAGATGAATTTACTGGTATCTACAGTTCTCAGCTGTCTCCGCAGTGTTGGTCAGCCGACAGTCAACGTATTATTGTTGCTTGTCCCCAGCGCAGCCGCAAGGTACAGTGAACTCTTAGGAAATGTCTTGTCAATAAGAAAGAAAATGGACACATTTACACATTGCGTTTCGACTGACAGTATTTTCTTTGTGTGTTTGTAGGATCTATTACTGGTGGATATAAGCACAGGGAGCGTCACCTCGCTGACTTCAAGTAAGTCAGAAGACATATTAGCCTTGCTACTTACACTCAGGTCTAAAGAGTCTTGTTCATTGATGTTTCTAATCTAATCTAACAATAATGATTTGCAGAGTCTGATGTTGGTAACTGGTGCCTGCTGAACATAGAGAGAGATCTGATGGTGGTGAGCTGCTCCTCTCCAAACTGCCCTCCAAGTCTGGTAGGATCAGCAATTTCATTGAGAATTGATTTTGCTATATGTTTTATACTAACTATCTTATTACATAAGTACAATGTGTTAACGGTACAATATACTTTCTATGTGCAGAGGGTGGGTTTCCTTCCTGCCCGAGATTCTGAGGATGAAGTGGTGTGGGTTACTTTGGAGGAGTCTCAGTTGTTGCCAGATATTGACTGGCAGATCTTGACTTTCACCCCTCCCCCAGAGCAAGACAACGGTCAATACTGTAAGAACAACAAGGTTTTAGTAGTACATAAGAGCAGCTAGAAGAAGTGACATTTATCCATTGTCTATTTTGGTAACTGCCAACTGCATTTCAATTTAAAAAAACTGCTTAATAACCACTTGGCTGAACTAATTTTTTAAATCTGTATGTTTGTATAAAATAATAATACATGATCCTACTGTAAGTAGTTGTGAGGATGAATGAGATGAGTAGAGGTGTTGCCAAAGAAAGTGTCTGAGCTGTCAAGTGTGTCAGAAAGAATAATCGTGTCCCCAAGTTTATAGAAGGTTAAAAGGATTGTGCTTTCTGAGGGACACATGAAGAACAGTGTGATTCAAATTGATCTGACAAATGTGTTTATATTTTAGCTGGCATTGATTTTGAAGCTTTGTTGATCAAACCAAAGGAAGTGAAGGATGGAGTGAAGCTGCCTCTTATTGTTTCTCCCCATGGTTCGTTACTCTCATTATGGTTCTGTAGCCATTATTTGTTTTGTACTAACAAAATGAACACTTAGGTCATTTTAATTGTTATATCAGTGTTATAAACAAGAAATGCAATGTTTTAGCATTGAATCAGTGTATTTAGGATATTTATCTGTTCAAGAGTCAAGAGCTTCAGCTACTGATAAGATTGGCATTGCCAGCTGTGGTTGCTATGACAATGTCCTTAGTGACAAAATATTTAATCATATTCTCAAGACAACAAATAGTCTTTTGTATCCTAGCAATCCTGCAATATGTTTCACATTGAAATTCTGCAAGTAGATTTTGACAGGACACAAAGACACAGGTAGCTTGCATTAAAATCTGTCTGTATTACACATTGCTTGTTTCTTTCATTAGGAGGTCCTCACTCAGTAGTTGTTGCTGAGTGGCTTCTGTCCTCCTCTGTGCTGTGCAGGATGGGTTTTGGTGTATTACTGGGTAAGTTAAGGAACAATTTTTAATAGTTTCATTAGGGAAGTTGTATATCTGGTAACTGAAGCAGAACTATGCTCAATGTGGTGGTCAGTGACACCATACAAATCTTAACAGAGTTCACATTCACTTTGTCTCATATTTGAACCAGCAGCCTTCTGTTGAGAATCACTTTAATAACTTCTTGGAGTACTTTAAGCTTAGAAAATCATTCTTAAGAATGCATGAAAATATTGAACACAGATGCCGTACATTAATGGTTGTGTGCTTGTGGTGTGCTTCATCTTTCTCAGTGAACTATCGTGGCTCTCTTGGGTATGGCCAGGATAGCGTCCTCTCATTACCTGGCAATGTTGGCCACCAGGATGTCAAAGATGTTCAAGTAAGAGCACAAAAACAACAAATGCTTTTTAAAGCAATGTCTGTACAGTTTTTAAAATGAAGATTTTGATTAGCTTCAAAAGCATCCTTTGCTCTTACATGTAAAAATGACTTCCAGTGCTGTTTTATGGAGCTTGGTTTATACTTGAATAGTTTTTCCTTCAATCATTACTCATAACAGCAGTAGCTTTATTAAATTTTCCATTTCTTTCTCTTTATTCCCCCCACTTCTGATTTTGTATTCTCAGTGTGTTTTCAAAATGTTGTACATCAGATTTTCCCTGTTTTTCCTCTCCCCCTAGTTCGCTGTTGAAACTGTTCTGAAAAGTGGTAAGTTCGACTCACAGAAGGTGGCAGTGTCTGGGGGCTCCCATGGTGGTTTTCTAGCCTGTCATCTAATTGGCCAGTACCCAGGTTTTTACAAGGCCTGTGTTGCTCGTAACCCTGTCACCAATTTGGCTTCTATGATTGGCAGCACAGATATCCCAGACTGGTACGTTTTGGCATGTATATTCCTAAACCTTTGCTCATATTTGCATACTTATCGTGACTGTGTACGCAAGTACATATCTGCTTGGTTTTTATCATTGGCACCCCTGACATTTCACTCAGACAGCTGTAAACAAGCGAGGAGGATTAAAGGGCATGTCTGCTTCCCTGTCTGTCAGGGAAGGAACTATTCAGTAACACCCTAAAACACAGCAGGAACAGTAATTTTCTGTTTTTATTTCTTCCTAACTTAATGTTTGACAATATTTTGCAGGTGCATGGTTGAGGCTGGCTATGACTACAGCACAGACTGTCTACCTGACCCTGCTGTTTGGGGACAGATGTTAAACAAATCCCCCATTACACATGTTGCACAGGTATGAGTATTTCTATGTATGTATGCATGCATTCTGACTTGGTGCATATGACTTCACTGGTGCTGTTACGCATTGACGTAATCTAAGGTGATCTCTAATCTAGGTACAGACACCGGTACTGCTTACCTTGGGGGAAGATGACAAACGTGTGCCTAACAAGCAAGGAATTGAATATTACAGAGCCCTGAAATCAAAGCAGATCCCAGTCCGGTAAGCAGCTTGTCTGAGTACCATGTTTCATTGATTATGTCAGATACGCTCTGCATAACAGGGCTTTTATTGTTCATCCACTAATGCTCCGCTCTGTGTTGTTTAGATTGCTGTGGTACCCAGGGAACAACCACTCTCTCTCTGAGGTTGATGCTGAATCTGATGGCTTTATGAACATCGCGCTGTGGATAATTCAGCACTTGAGTCTGTGATGTAAATAAAACTAGGGTAGTGTCTTAATGCTGCTGTTCAGTTAGGAAAAGAAAGCAAAACACTACTGTGTCTAAGGGATATTATTATGTTCCTGTTTCAAGGATGGTGTGAGGTCCAAGCTAAAGCCAAAGCATTGAATGTGCTCCAACAAGAACACACTTTAATTTAATTACTGCTTAATTTTTCTGACTTTCAGTAAGAGGATGCAGAAATAATAGTTTTAACATAGCACTTGAATACAAGCAGTTTTAATACATATTTGATTCAACATTTCTGTTTATACTGTTGTAATTTTTTAGCTGTCTTGATTTAAGCACAGGAAATAATGGGCTTTTTGGTGTGTCAGTTGTGATTAAGGTTATATAAACAAAGAAATGAATTTAATAATCTCTTTCTCTGTTCACTGTGTCTGGTTTTTAATATCACTCAACTTTGCTGGTTTCAAGGTTTTCATGACACAAAGCAGTGATTATGAAAATGCCACCATTGTGGGTGCGAATCTGTGGATGTAGTTTAGATTGTGACAGATTTTTGAACAAAGTTCAGTTTTAGACTTCCTTCACACCTACACACTTTAGTCCGTTTGAATCGCAGTGTGGTTCATTTTGTCTTGTGTAAACCCAAAAAGAGCCGAATCCGTTATTGAACGCTGGTACTGCCTTTCTGGTGAGAAATCATATAATATATCAAGTTATTCAGACAGGAGCGACGTCTTACTTCCTTATATCTAGTGTTTTACAGACGTCAACATTGTTCACCAGTGGAGAACCCCCCACTCCCCTCTTCTCTCTTTGATCTTTTGTGTTGTCAGAAAAGGAAAGCATTAAACATTTCCATATATTCTAAAATGCCTGTCATAAAGTTCAGTACTGTTCCTAAAATCTTCATTATTCAAATCACTTGAGATGTCTGCATTGGATGCGTTTTGTGAATTTGACTTGGGTTGCCTCATTTGTATCAGGCTGCAGTATATATGGCCACATGCTTTCACTTCTGCATAAATGGATCCAGTCACTGTACACTCTGTTAGACATTTTTAAGTTTGTCTTGTCTGCAGCTGGAACAAAGATTACTTCATGTGGCTCCTGATATTTGAATTTTAAGATGCATCTTCTACCTGGCATGGTAAGTAAGAATACTTATACTATTATCAGAAATGTGATTCATTTTAGTGAGCGAAAATGACTTACTCACATAGTTGTAAGATGGTAAAGACAAGAAGTGATTACATTAACAGCTAAACTGTGTGATGTTTACTGTGTAACATTTAATAGCCTGTAAAAATTTTCAAGCTATCAACAGAACATTATGATTATGAATTGGTTTCCTTTTTTCAGGTTCTGTTGAAAAATATCATCATCCTTACTCAGCTTCTTTCATTAGTGAGGAGTATAAATATCATCTTCCTCCCATGTGACACTGATGTGAATGCCACTGTAGTTGACTGCGCTGACAGACCGCTCAAGCACGTCCCCGCCATCAAGTCTACCACGGTGGTGTCACTTAATTTAAGTCGGACTAAAATACGGCAAGTGGTGCAGTATGCTTTCACAGATGTCCCAAACCTTCATACTCTAAAAATGACGGGCAATTGTCAACCAGGTCGACTAAGGGACCTGAAAGACCGCTTGTGCAAAATGGATATCCACCCATATGCTTTCAAGAGCCTACTGAAGCTTACATTTTTGTATCTCTCAGGAAACAGCCTCACCTCTATACCCTGGTTACCTGAAAGCCTGAGGGTTCTCGACCTACAGAATAATCGCATCTTCCACATTGTCCACCCTTTAGAAACACCTCATCTCGAAGAGCTCTATCTCTCCAAGAACTGCTTTTATGCAAACCCTTGCAACCAGTCCTATTACATCAGTGAGAGGGTTTTCAGAGAGCTTCCTAAACTCAAAAACCTTTCATTGGGATATGATAATTTTACAGCTGTCCCTAAAGGACTGCCACCTTCACTGAAGATGTTAGATTTAAGAGAGAATACAATCACAGTGGTCCCAGAAGGAGCATTTGCCAACCTAACTATCCTCAATTATTTGAACCTGGAGTGGAATTGCCAGCGTTGTGACCATGCAGCGAGGCCCTGCTTTCCTTGCCCACAAAATCGCCCTCTAAAATTGTATTCAGACTCCTTCTATGCTGAGAACAGCTCCGTCACTTTCCTAAGTTTGCGGGGAAACTCACTAAAAACATTTCCAGAGGGCCTTTTCAGACCACTGCAGAAGTTAAAGAGCCTGGACCTCTCTGACAACCTCCTGACAGATACAATACAGAATGGTACCTTCTTCTCAGAGCTAACAGGCCTCACTTGGATTAGCCTAATCTATAACTATAAACCACTGATCACATATAAGGAATTGATCCTCTCCCCGCATATTGGCAACATATCTGGTCTACAATACCTTCTTCTGAGTGGCAACTTTTTCCACAAGCTTTCAACAGAGAGCTTTAATGTTCTGTCCAAATTTAGAAATCTAACGACATTAGAACTGAGAATGAACTTCATTAATACATGTAATGTGACTGCTCTGAAACAGTTATCGTCTCTCACCCATATTGACCTCTCTCAAAATATGCTGAATTTCCTTCCGTGCTGCTCTAGTTCATCATCTGATATTGTGGCACAGGGAAGCTGTCACAACCAGAACTCGTACACACCTAATTTTCGTGACCAACCCCTTATTATAATAGATAGAGAAGATGCATCTGCAAGCAACATCTGGGAATCCAACCAATCAAATGTAGTGGAAATGTCTGGGGATGATGTGTCAAAATTTCCCTCACTGTGGCACTTCAGAGATAATTTATGCAGGCATAAATTAACATTTGACTTGTCCCAAAATGACATATTATCTCTTAAAAAAGAAGTGTTTGTAGGCATGGAAAATGTTGTTTGTTTAGACCTTTCCTTAAATTACATGAACCAGGCTTTGAGAAGTGGATTGTTTGATGACATGACACGTTTAGTTTTTCTAAATTTGTCATACAATAGGCTTGATCTTTATTATAAAGATGCTTTCAGTGACCTCAAAACAACTCTTAAAGTTTTAGACATTAGTAATAATGATTTTCATTTCAAAATGAGGGGCATGGGCCATCGTTTTGAGTTCCTTCAAAATCTGACCAAACTGGAAGTTCTAAGTCTGGCAAACAATGGCATTGGGATGAGAATTGATCAAAGACTGGTCAGCAGCTCTTTGAGGTACCTCTACTTCGGTGGTAATCAGCTGAATATTATGTGGGATTCTGACAACAACAGGTATACTCATTTCTTCCAAAACCTGACAAATCTCATGTACCTGGACATTTCTAACAATGATCTGAAGTCAATATCACCTGAAGTACTGTGTAACCTCCCAGGAAGAATTAAAGCCCTCAGCATCAGCAGCAATATGCTGAACTATTTCCCATGGCAAAACATCTCAGCACTCAGAAATTTGTGTCACCTGGACCTTAGTCAAAATTATCTCTTTTATTTGCCTTCTGATGTCATTGATTTTGGAGCAAATGTTTCTTTCTTGGACCTTAGTCACAATTACATTAGTATTATTCCTGAGGATTTCTTTAGAAAAGCAAAATCCTTGAAATATCTGTATCTCAGCCACAATCAGATCAAAGAGTTGAATCATCAGTATCTCCCTGCTCCCTTTACAAATGGAAGTGCCCTTCAAAAACTCACTCTGCATGCCAACCCCTTTAAATGTGACTGTGATACATCTTGGTTTGCAGACTTTTTGCGCACTACTCCGGTACAGATTCCTTATCTCACCACACACATACATTGTGAATACCCAGAGTCCAAACTAGGTCAGAGCATACTGTCTATGGACAAGCGTTCCTGCCAGGACATATACGGTAGCTTAGCCTTCCTTGTCTGTTCTTTCTTGGCTCTGACACTGACGGTACTGCCCCTACTGAAGCATCTCTATGGCTGGGATGTGTGGTATTGCTTACAGGTGCTTTGGGCAGGTCACAAAGGCTACTCCCAACTGGCAGGTACTGATTCACATCATCACTACGATGCTTTTGTAGTGTTTGATACCCAGAACCAGGCTGTGAGGGATTGGGTCTACAATGAGTTAATTGTCAATATGGAAAGATTCGGTCATAGGAGATTTAACCTCTGCTTGGAGGAGAGGGACTGGATTCCAGGACTTTCATGTATTGAGAATCTACATAATGCTGTCTACAACAGTGTGAAGACCGTGTTTGTGCTGTCCAGTGGCTCTAATGGTGGTGAGACAGTGAACGGTGTGATCCGTCAGGCTTTCTTCATGGTTCAACAGCGGCTTCTGGATGAGAAGGTTAGTAAATTATGTTTATGTCAGTATTACCTCTAGTAATTACCTCTGTTGCCATGTTTGCACAACATCAAAATCTATGATTTCATCCAAATAAGGTGGATACAGCTGTGCTGGTTCTCTTAGATGAGTTGTTTCCCAAACTGAAGTACCTCCAGCTGAGGAAGAGGTTGTGCAAAAAATCTGTGCTGTCCTGGTCAAGAAACCCAAGGGCTCACCCACTTTTCTGGAATCGAATGAGAATGGCATTGTCATCAGATAATCTAAAATTTTATGACAGCAACATGAGCGAAAGTTTTATATGACAACGTTTTAACTGCTGATAGAAAGCACATGGATGAAAAAGTCCTTCATCTTTCTAATGTCCTCTGATGTCACCTATATAATAATACTTGATTTACGTTTTTAATATGTAACTATAATAATTCTAAATTTAAATGTGCTCTGTCGTCTTATCTGACTGTGTTGTTGCTCTGTAGGTTCTTCTGAAGGTCATCTTTATCTTTCCACTCATGAGGTGTCTTATTTTTTTGTTTTAGTGACTTTACACTTTTTATTGAGAGACCTTGGGCTGTTTTTTGTGGGTTGCAAAATGAACTGGCATTGTACATGAACATTCATGAACACAATCATATTGGACTACACAAATAAACATATTTCACTTTAGTGGTTTGATTTCACAAGAAGAACATGAAGGCAATGTGGTGTACCTATATATAAAACACTCCCATCCCCACTCTCAAACTTTCACTTCTCTTTGGGTAGGGAAATGAAACTGGTGATTATTTCTTACGGTTAACTAACAGATTCATTAGCTGCATCCATTTAGAGAGAAAAGTCAC
>JAUBNQ010000026.1:14414701-14434116 GCA_032353495.1 Ctenopoma kingsleyae | reverse complement strand
GACTGTTCTTTTTATAAAATGCTGTGGTAGTTTTATACTAGATGTAACAGGATGCACACCTTTAAAAAAGTTCAACTTGTTTTGTCAGCCCACAGAACATGTTTCAGTCTCTATCTTATCGCTGAGTCATAAAAAAACTGACCACAGCTGAGGCAAGTGAGGCCTGCAGTTCTTTAGATGTTCTTCTGGGTTCTTTTGTGACCTCTTGGATGAGTCGTTGCTGTGCTCTTTGGGTAATTTTTGTAGGCCGGCCACTTTTGGGAAGATTTCAAGTTTCAAGTTTTCTCCATTTGTGGATAATGGCTCTCAACAGGTCTGGCAGTAATCAGGTCTCAGTGTGGCTAGTAAAATTTAACTCAGGTGTCTAAAAAATGCGATTAACCATAGTCACTTCATATTTTAAATGGGGGGGAGGGCAATTACTTTGTGTCATAAGGCTTATGTAGGTTTGGGTAGTTTTTTTCCTTAATAAATAAAATCATCATGTAAAAACTGCATTTTGTGTTTACTTAGGTTATCTTTGTCTAATATTTAACTTTGTTCGATGATCTGAACCTTTTAAGTGTGACAAATATGCAAAAAAGTAAAAAATGAGGAATGGGGCAAACACTTTCACACCACTGTATTGTTAAACATCATATTCTCTCATCTTTATGTTTGTTTCTACCTTAGTCTCTCCTTCCAGCTCTCGTTCTTAAAGACACATTCATGTATCACCTTCAGTTGATAATGATTACAGCTTTGTTAGTATTATTCATCATTTGTGAAATTCAAACCAATCTTTTTTGTCTCTGAAATGTAACTTTTACTTTCTGTTGCAGTGTTAACATCCCCACAAGATAACATACACAAAAAATATTTTTTTTTATTTTGAAAACAGAAAAGCTTTATATAAAATGTGTAATATATCTGATCTGCTGTCACCTCTATCCCCCGACTCTCCTCTCAGATAATCACTTCCTCTTTTTTTATCTTGTTCACCCTGGTTTTTACCCTTCAAGACGCTTTGGGAATAGTTCACTCTGACAAGAGAACTTTGCCATTAGCATAGAAAAGTCACCTTTTCTCTCAGCTGCGATGACCAGATTTGTCCCCTAACCATCTGTTTGTTTGGAGTGTGTGTCTGTGTGTATGTGGTTTGTACACTTGTTCATATGTATTTGTGTGTACAGTCTTGGATGTGTGTGCGCACTTGTGTGGAGGATTGTCCACCCACACTGACTTGATATTCAGCGCTAGCTTGTTGCATTGATTATCTGTGTTCACCTCGCTAACCTCCTACGTCTCAACTCTGTCCTTGGCGCTCCACACCTTCTGGACTGGAGCAGAGGAGTCAGAGTATTTTAGAATTATCTTCTCACAGATGATAAGATTTGTATTGTAACTTTTGTTTCAGTGTTTATGTCAGTTCATTTTTGACACTCTATGTCAGGTGCTATGTGTGTGTTTCTGTTGTTTAGATTTCTTATACTTGATCTGTGACCATAGTTTCGAGCACAGATTGAATTCCCATTTGCCCTTCATGAGAACTGAGAGCTGTGAATGTACATTAGCATATTGTATTTTATATTACTTTACACTGTGCCAAAACAGTGATGCTGAGCAAAATGTGTCTTCCCCAGCAACACTGCATTGGGTTCCATTTGTGTAATAAATAGCTGTAGTGATTAATGTTTTGATGAAGCAAACAGTCACTACATCTGTAAACCTTTAAACTGACAAATATTATTATAATTTGAGCATTTCCGATGTATTCAAATGACATCCCAATTTGCATAACAGGAAATGTTTTTAATATGGTGCACTGGACACTTGACTGTTGTGTGATAGCACAGCCAAGAAAATGGAGGAAAAATTCAATCAAATAAATCCAAATATTTTCAGTTTCTATCAAAGACAGAACTTTTAATTATTTAGTTTTATCAGCCTGTGCATTTCTTTGCAATGGTCTTAACTGTTGTTATTTGATTATGAATTTGTCAGTTTGTTTATAAGTTAATTACTAATACATTTATCAATTAATTACTGATAAATAATAATTGTAAAATTGTATTCATATGGGTCACTATTGCCCTTCATCCCTCCACTCCCCATCTTCTCTGGCTTGAAAACAAACCCCAGTTACATGTGCTTTTAAGGACAGTCCAGTCAAACTTTTCTCCCTCTGTTTTGAATAGAAATGTTGCCCCCATGTGGCCAAGACATGTAATCTTCACCTAAGGGACAAATTAAGGAAACTCAAATAATCTGCATAATAGTTAGATATTTATTGTATATTTTTTCTATGTGCTTTCTGTTTTGGCTTTATGCTTGTGTGTGTGTGTGTCTCCCCTATGTCACATCTCTCTGCTGCAGTATGGGGATATCAGAAGAAACAAGGTCTGTTTTATTTGTATGTGTCATCTTGTGTTTAAGAAATTTTTATATGTGTGATATATGTTTGTGTGCTCATCAGATGCATAATCTAATCTTAATCTTTTTCTGTTCTTGTAGCAGCTTCCATTAACAGTTCAAGAGCTTCAGGAGGAGCTGAGGGCTCACAGGGAGATGAACAGTCGCTTGCAGCAACAACGACAGCAGGGGAACTTTGTCTCCTGTCGGGAATTCCATATGGACCAGGACCACAGAGGGGGGATCAGCCCTGGCCACAGCCCCAGACAAAGCCCCAGCAACCTGCATAGTCCTGGACCGAAGAACAGCCCCAGAGCCAGCCCATCCAACACTTACAATTCAAGGCAACATGAAGCTGACATCATTATTCACAGCCCTGGGTATGGCTGTAACACTGCAGTAGCCACGCAGAGAATCAGCCCAGCCAATACCCTTCAGTCTGGGCCAAGGAACAACCCAAATCAGCCTCTCTACAGTCATAGTCAAGTTTTGGGTGTAGCATCCAGCTCTAGTTCCCTTCGGCCCTGCAGCCCCTGCCAGGTGCCTGGGTGTGACGGCTTCTCTTCACCTCCTCCTCTGGATCCGTCAGACGAGAATTTCTTCCAGTTGCAGTCGGAGCATGAGCGACAGGCCAAGGAGCTCATCCAGCTAAGGAAGACCATGGAAGAGATGGAGATAAGAATCAACTCTCAGAAGCAGACGCTTGGTGCTAGAGATGAGAGCATTCAGAGGCTACTGGAGATGCTTCAGGGCCAGTCCCAAGGTCAGGGACACTGGGGTCGGGGACAGAAGACAGGCATTATAACCATGGCAGCGCAGGAGGCTGAAGCGCAGCTGGAGAACATGCATGTGAGAGAAGTGTGTTTTTCTTACTACTTTGTAGGGCTCCAGAAAGTTCAAGCAGTGTCTGAACCATTCATCTACAGCATTAAACTGATTTTACCAGTAGGGAAGTAAAACACCTAGGCAGCGTGTTTATATTTATTATTGATTTCTTTGTTCAAGATGATGGGTATTTTTAATACTGTGAACCACATTGCATGTAAATTGCATATTAGCAATTCATAGTAATTACTTAGTCAGATACTTCCCAGAATAATTTCAGATATTTTGATACTATGAACTGTTGACACGATGATCTGTTGTGTTTGTGTGTGTATCTGCTGGTGTGTTTGTATTATGTGTCGGAGCAGAAAGCAGCTCAGCAGGTCTTATCAATGGGCTAGATTAACATACGGAGAGCTCTAAGCCTGTGTACTCTGAGTGTGCATACCTGTATATGTGTATATCTCAATATGCATATGCTCTTATAACAGTTGCCGCTTGTCTCTGTGTTTTGCGTATTTGTCATTTGGTGTTTATTAAAAATCAATAGGGTGCTTTTATGATTTCACTTTATTAAATTGGTCACCAGAAGAAGCAATCTTTCTTTTGGTATATTCAGGTCTTCCCTATTTTTCTATCTTAAACATCAGAGACTCAGTTTTATTCCAAGCCTCCAGTGGGCAGTGGCGTAACACAGGTGTATCTGTATCCTGTGCCAGGAGAGCTAGCAGTTGACTGCTGTGTGTTTCCCTTTCCTGCCTTGTTTATTTTTAACTCCTAAATCTTCTTAGCCTTTAATTTCTCTACCTCTATGTTAGTGTGTGTGTTTGTGCATATTTGTTGTGTGTCTGTGCTTGTTTGTGCTATTGCTTGTTTTCTGTGTTTTTGTTTTCATGTTTATACGTGATTTGTCTGACTTTATGTCAAAATGATTGCGTGTGTGTGTGTGTGTGTGTGCATGCATGCACATCTGGGGCCTGTCAGCTTAGTCTCTAGTGAGGACACTCCCTTGCTGGAGGCTCATGGGATAGCCACCCATGCCGGGTGTTTGGTCACTGTGGGGATTTTGTCAGAGGGTAGTGTGGGTGTTTCAGCCCATGCTAATGGAACCAAGGGAGTGCATGTGTGTATTTGTGTGTGTGTCTGTGCATATGTATAGGACCTAACCATGCTGGTGAGTACCTGTTCACACACACTCTGTGTACCATGCTATTTTTATCTGCTTGACAGCTTAACACGTACTGTGTGTGCTGTGGAAGAGGAGGGGATGACTGGGTCTAAGAGGTGAGAGTGAGAGAGACGGGGAGAAAGGTGTGTTTTTCTAAGGTAGAAAAACAGACTGTGTTTGTCTGAATATTAATGTATGATTAATGAGGGAAAACACTCTGACTGCCCTGATTGAAAAAGGAGGTGATTGTTGTTCTTTCTTTTTTTTCCCCTCTTGTCGCCCTCTGGCCTCATCTCCTGTGAGGTTGACATTGGGTGATGGAGTCTTTGTGTGCGTATAAAAGTGTATATATACATACGTGTGTATCTGTGTGTGTGAGAGAGATACACACAAACACACATAAGCGCAGAGAAAGGTAAGCAGGTTTGCTCGCATAATTTGATGTGTTGCATTGAACTGAACTGATGCTGCTGATATTGCAGTCAGTGTAGTGCTAAATCTTTTTAGCTTTTAAGTCAAACTAAAAGCATAGCTGAAAGTCAAAGAAACAGCTTTGCAGATAGAACCAAATTAGTCCGTGTAGTGTAACAACCATTTGAATTGCTGTTTGTATTTTGTGCACAGTCCATTACATGTAATGAAGCTGTATTTATAAAATAGCAAGACAAGGCTGGTGCAAAAATCACTATATTGTAATGAAAACTAGGAATATATGTTACAATTATTATAACAACATTAAAACACTTTTCATTTTTGCATTATTGTAATAATTGTTTTTAGGAAAATCTACACATCTGTTAACACTGTGTTGATGAATAGTCAAGCTGTTTGACATCAGTTTGTGGTCGGTGTGGAATTTGTGGAGTTGTAAAGTTTGGGCTGAATATAGGTCAAATGAATGTTTTGTATGCGCATATTTAACTAATAGGTTTAAGAAGAAGGCTACTTCCTGTCACTTTATGTGTCAGAGTGGTAAATTAGCCTTACACTTACACCCTTGTGAAGCCAAGCTGTTCATAGTAGTGCAGCTCATGTGTCTATTAGGGGGCACTACCCTTAGTTCTTTTCATTAGCTCAAAAGGAAACTAACTCAACTGCCTTTCATTACCACACTCATTACTTTCTCTTAAATGACTCAGCCTGTTTAGCTTGAGCTGGGATAATAAACGTCTCCATTTTCAGGTCACCTCTACTTTTATTTATCCTTCAAAGATGTCGGGAGGGTTGACAAAGGGGCTTTCTTGGTATTCTTTGCTGTTCGGAAGAGAAATTATCACCTTAAATTGGTGTTTATATTATCAGCTTATTTTTGTGCGAGGAAGGTTCAGGAGACAGGTGTGTGGGTTTGTATCATGCAAATCGATGGTCCACAGAGAATAAAAAAATTTAGTTTTTGTTTTTCCACTTCCTGTCTCTGTTGTACCGTTCACAACTTACAGACCATAGCCAGATGTGAAGTTTCTTAAACCAGCTGTCTGTGCTGATGTGTGTATGGTCAGCTGGTTTACAGTATGTATGGACATAGAACCCATTCCATCACTGCTTCACCTGCTGATTTATGTTGTCAGGGGATAGTGTGTGTAATGCTGCGCTCCTGGTTGTGTTTCCTGTTCAACTTTGTCAGCTGTCAGATCATCTTAGTTGCACAGGCCCAACACAGAAACACTGGCACATCTTTGTCAGAATTTCACTTTGACACATTATTTGACTGATGAACATCCCATCGTTTGCTGTAATAGTGTGGAAGCCCTACATAAAGTAGCACATTTTATTTTTATTCTCCTCTGTGGTATATGTTTGCAGTACTACTAATGTCCACTAAATGGCAGTGTTTTATTAGAGTTCCACTACAGTTAAAGGTTATGTGGCACACACATAGACATACACGCTGAGAGGCATAAATCTGGGTCTAATAGACTCTCCCCATCTGCCAGGTCCCTGTAGACCCAATAATAACAGCTACACCACTGGTCCGTTCCTGCCCAGTCCTGATCTGCTGCCTCGGTGTGCACACACATGCACACTCTCACTGTTAGATTTTTACTTGAAGAAGGTGAAATTCTTTCATACATATCGTACTGCAGATACCATATGGTCCTTAAGGGCTTTATGCAGAGTTAGGGTTCCAACTGTAGACATCAACATGAAGACATCTCACTCAGTATTGTATGAGTTGTTCTGCTGTTAATAATGTAAGGGCAAAGCATTTATGGCTCTCCTGTATTTCTGAAGTATGATTTGCTTCAGATGTCCTGCTGCTGTTTTTGGCAATCTTTCTACCCCTGCGCCCTCTCTCAAACACTGATGAAACTTCAGAAATGTAGCTTTCTAAAACTTTCTAGTGCCAGCGTGTTGAGGAGTAGTGGAAGTTCATGTCAGCAAAGCTGTCTCTCCTGGTTGTTCTTTTTTCCCACTTTCTAATCAGCATATCAGCTGGATAATTTTTATACATTATCCTCTCTCATTTCTCTTCTGCCTTTCTGCCCGTGTATGTTTGTCTGTCCATCAACATTTACCGATCTCTCTCTCTTTCTCCTCAGGCTGATATGTTAGCTTTTGTGGTTGTGTTAATTAGTGAAAGGCCGGGTCTGGGTGGGTGCTGTTTAGGGCTCCATTCTTGATTGGCTACTTTCAGCCTCCACTAATAAAGACTGTCTCAGCTAACATTAGAAAACCACTGTAAATGCCACGAGCAAACACACACATGCACACCAATGGCCCCTTCTCCCTACCACACCCCGGGCACCATATACTCACCACGCTCTGTTGAGCTCCCAGAATGTTTGAGCGGAAAAGTTTATCGGGACAAAATTACACCCCTCAAACCCTCTCATCACCCCCTCCCTATTTCTCAGCAAGGCTTTGATTCCCTGGTTTTTCCTTTGTCTTTTCAAAGTGCTCATTTAAGAAACCTTTTTGAGCTGATAGGCAAACAGATTTTTTACATTTATAAAAGGCAAATGTGTTTCTTTTTTGTCTTTTTCTCTCACTGATGGGGAAGGGATGGGAATGTGATTGATGAATACGTGTGTATGTGTGTCTATGTAAAATCTGTAAATGTTCTACTTTTTGCGTAGCATACATGACACCATTGCCTTCAGGCTAGAATTGAACCTTTTGACCGTATCCTTCATTCAGGATGCCGGCACCTATTGCTATAGTGTTACGTTTGATCCTATTCATTCCATATGTTCAATTCTCTGACACGTGTGGAGCAGAGCAGCCTTTGATGGCATGCATTCTTAATTTTCCCCATTGAGAGACACAACAGTTTCAAGAACTGCGCCTTAACTGTTCTTGAGTTAATACACACACTCTCTCTAAGGGACAGATAAATCTGCACAGGCAAACCAAAAGACAGACAGGCACACTCAGACTGACACATTAATGCACATATGGTCAGTGGAAGATTAGGGCTGTGGCAGCAGTGGGCATGCAAGTCTGTGGGAGGCATGCTCTGACAGCAGTAATCCCTCCTTATCCACAACTTACACAGACAGGAGGATAAGGGCCTTGTCTCCTCTCATTTCGACTCAGTAGGAGAACTGGCAAGAATAGGAGAAATGAAAAACCACGGTAAACTGTTGTCTCTACCTCTGCGAGCATTTATGTGTTTTTAGGTTGTTTTATGTTCTGTGACTGCTTGAGCTGTCTCAATATCAGTATCCCATCTACAGTACATGCACTTTCTGTATAATTTGGTGGCTTTTCTCGACATACTAATACATACATATATGTTCTATGTATTGAAACAGATTCATTCGATTCAGGATGAGTTTAGTATTCAACGTATACAGTATTTTTTAACTTTTTACTATTGTACATTATCTTTATTACACTGGGAACACCCACTGAGCATCTTTGCCACTTTCATGGAGCTGCAGCATTTCTTCATTTACATGTAGTATGGTATGGGGTAAAACTTGTCTCATTAGTAATAAATATACAAGGACATATATGTTTTATCATGAAGCCTGCGTATATAGTCTGGGCGGTGTTATATAGGTGGATGGGGTTGCCTAAAGCTCTGATGAGTGTCCGTGGTTCGTTAAAGACAAATCTGGGAGGGAACTGACACTTGAGGTGCACTTGAGCAAGGGTCACTCCCTCTTTACCACAACTGTGGTGCCCCTCACCCCTGACAGCTGCCACCAAACAGTGCCACTGGAGCAGATCAGACTGTGGTTGTGCTGGGTGGTGCCTGGCTGAATGTGTGTGGTTGTGTGGGTATGAACAGGGTGTTCATAAAAAAGAGAATGTTGCTCTCAGTAGCCCTGGTATATTACCATTAAATCAACCCTTTATTATGACAGATTTGCTTTATACACTAAAAGCAAAATGTTCTTTTTGGGCAGCTGCCAGCATCCCAGTAGTTTGACTGGACCTCCATGTAAAACACACACATTGGAAATAGAACGTATATCAGTGTTGCTTTTAAAACAATTGATGTGCTTTTGCTTAGGTTGCGCATTGATGGCATGATTCAGGCGTCATGTGCATTGTTTTACACGTTAATAATTATTTTGTGTGACCAATGTGTGTTTGAGAGGAAACAGCACCAGGTTACAGAAATAACACATCATGAATATGTGACAGCACAGAGAGCTTCAAAAAACGTTCAGTCATTCAACTTATGCAGGAGAGTTGATTTAGATACAAATACAGCACAGTATATAGTAAAGTTAATGTTTGGCATCTTTACTGTGGCCTCTCACACTAAAGCAGATAATGTATGCTCTGGTGGAGGCTGGGGTGGTGGTGTGATTGTTTAAAGCTGAGCAGCAGCATTGATAGTTGTTTACCTATTTGCAGAGCAATGAAGCAAAGGTAACTTTGACAGATTAGATATGAAACTGTCTATTTCTGGCACATTTTGTTATTAATTTTCAAGAGTGTGTTGGATAGGTGCTGATGTGGAGCAGTGTTATGTGCATACCATTTTTTAGATTTTCCTGTTCTACAAGTATATTTCACTTTCACATGTCCATGTGCCCAGTAGCTTGAATGTGCATGTAATTTTGTGTAGGCATAGCTGTAGGTCAGAGCTACCATTAATTATTGATAGAAGAAGCTTAGCGCATGTGCTGGCAGAAAGTGTTGCTAAGCAAGTGCTGTAACAAGCCAGAGACACCAGCGATAGAGACAGAGCAAACAAGTGAGAGACAAGAAACATTCCAACTCAAAGAATAAGGCAACAGATTCATATGTCTTATAGCCTACAAATAGAGATAAAGCTATACCTGCTAACAAACAGAGATAGAAAGGCAGAAAAGGAGAGCAGTTGGAGACAGGAAGGTCTCTGGAGAGCATCAAACCAGGAACCAGTTTAAAGTCTTTTTCCAAATCAAGAATTTTTAAGGATGTACAGTGCAAGATAACAGCAGTTATATTGAAAAATAAGAAACGCGTAGTGAAAAAGACACGGTCAGTCTGATTTTAAGTGGCTCTGAAGCTGTAGGAGTTAGAAAGTGCTGAAGATGATGAGCCGTCAGGCTTATTTTTATCGGGTGCCTCCCCAGGAGCTCCATCGTCGGAACCAGCTTCAGGCTGATCCGGCCAAGACCAGGGCTTTGCAGACTGTCATTGATATGAAGGTAGGACTCGTAGAAGATCTGGACTAAACAAAAGAAGGCATCATTTTAAATAATAATGTGCTGCAGTATGCATTACTACATCAGTTCTCAGTTTCATAACGGTCAGTGTTTTTTTTTCATCTGTAGGGCATATGTCACTTTATCTGCAAACAGATTTGTTTAAATTGTGGTAGCTGTGAAAATGAAAGACTGATGTTGTGATCTTGTTTCAGCAGTTTAGCATGTTCTTCCAGTTGTAGCATTTTTTCTGGTTTAGGTTTGGATCAGCTTCATACCAATAAAAAAAAACTTTAATTATTGATGAGTATTGCTGTTATGTGAGTAGTAGCAGAGGATTTGGCTCAATGTACACACTAACATACATACAAAAACAATCTATAAACATTGTCTTATTGCTGCCTTGTGTCTGTATGGCGACCATGCCCAAGTAGAGTCCATTACTGGCCCATGCAGGGCTGAGCACTTATTCAATTTGTTTCAAATGTCACATATGGAAGCTTTCACTCTCATCTCAGCCCTTTGAAGTTGTTAGAGTTGTGAAGTATGCAGTTGACTGCACATGTGTAACTGTGCACACCCACCCACACACACACACACACACACACACACACACATATTTAGTGTTTATTCAGCTAACGCTTGTTCCAAAAGTGGCTCCTTTACAGCGAAACCACAATTATTTTTCACACATGGTTTGTGATTTGTCTGCCTATTAACAAAATGCACATGTGTTACCCTGAGATGCCCACAGTGTTGTCGATGCCTGACAGAACTCAAATTAAATCTGACTACATTAACCAGAAAAGGCAAAACAAATCAGAAGAATTACACATATCAAGAGGGAGAATGAGAGAGCTACTGTGAATTCCTTAGGTGATATTTATTTTATAGTTGGTTTTTGAAAGTATCCTATCCTATCCTATCCTTAAGTATTTTTGCAGCTGTTCTTCATCCTATAAGTGTTGTGTCCTAGTTGTTTCTAAGTGGACTACACGTATGCTTTTTAATTACAGAACACCAACCCCCCTTTCTGTTTTGATCCTGATGTTATTTGGCAGGTACAGTAATGAGTGCTCACTTCTCTCTTAAATCAGAATGTACAAATTTACAGTTCTGGTATTTCTTTCTGTCCTTGTTATATATTCCTGCTTGGTTGGAGTGCAGCACTATCATGTACAATAGTTCATGTTATAGTGGTTTTTCAGTGACTTATATTACATGTATCCCTGTTGGACTGTATGTTGTTTTTTAAGTTGCCCTGTATTTTCTTTGGACTTGTCTTGTTTTTCTTCCTCGAGTGATGATTTCTCTCACTGTGGCCAGGAGCAGAAATAGATACTAACCAGTTAATAAGGATAGAGCATAGGTTTTGATACAGAAATCAACTTGAAGCAAATGAAGTGACTGAATAGCATAGTCTGTGTCGGCATTGTTTTCTTGTGTGTCAAGGTGTGTGCTTTAGGTCAGGTGGTAGGATCCCTCTGGATGCCCGAATGCCCTACCTTGATCTTTTCTGTGTACATTTGAAGTCTGTCCTTACATACACTCCTTTTGTGTCATATGTACACCTACGCAGTCTTATTCGATTGCTGGATCTGTTTGTGTGTTTAGGATGGTATATGTAGCATTGTGGTAGACAGGGCTGATGTCAGAGTAATAAACGGCAGATGCTTACATGCTGTCTGTGGTTTGTGCTGATGGCATCATGCAGTCTGTTTCCCTTTATTCAATTATCTTCCTTTTCTCTTCCAAGGTTTAGCATTTAACGTATGTCTGAACCCATGCAGATAAACAACCTCAGGACCTGCTCATGACAGGCTCTTCCATTCCCTCATAGATGCTAAAAACAAAAACATCTTGGTTGCACACAACTTCCTTCCTATATGTTTCCCCTGTTCTCAATTAATTTCTCCAGACAATCCAGTCAGACAGAGGGCTATACATTAATAGGATGATAATTGCTGATTTAGGGCCTTTTTTCATGTTTTACAAAATACTCTACATTATTCAAGTATTTTGGCCATGATTCCAACACATGTCCATTAGTACTGTATTTGGAAACAGTCAATACCTAGTTTGACCTAATGCTTTCCCTCAATAGTACCATCCAAAGGTTGCTACTTTGGTATTGGCTTTGCACATGAACACAGCTGTAGATATAGTGAAAAAGAGAACTTGGTTGGTCACTAAGGCCACAAAAACTATTTTTATATCTATTAGACTCAACATAAATATATTTGTATTTGCATTTGTTTTCAGCTGTTTCTTTGGTTTCAGTAAAGTTCACTAAAATTAGCAAAGTTTGACTGTAAACACTTACTTTGGTGTTAGTGTTGAAAGAGGGACTTCAGTGAGTTGAGTGCTGGTGAAGACAACGGGTTTCTGCAAATTTGTGTTCAGTTTGTTCAGCGGCTGTTTGGTAAATTGCTTACATCTTCCCTATTACTGTCAGATTGTTTTACACATGTAGTTAGTTGATTGCTGTGGTCAGCCATGAGTAAAATATGACCCCCTCTCTCTTCTCTGCTGCACTATGTGTGAGCACCTCACTCCAGAAGAGAGGAGAGATAGGATAGAGATGCCCAGGTTAAGAACACAGCAGTAGCATGAAAAAGGCATGTAACTGAACTTATACAGTATAGTTAGTACTGTATATAATATGTTTATCCAAGCAGGTATAATGTAGGCAGTGAGCTGCAAGTCAACTGTCGTAAAGTCTGTCAGCTAATTAATTTGTGATGCTCCCAGACCGCAATTAACAAAGCTTGTGATTTGACTTTCCTATACTAATATTCTCTTTCAGATGAAATATAATCGACTTTCTCTCTTCCTCCTCTTGTGTCTGACATGTTAGAACTCTAAATTGATACTATACATCAGTGAATAGACAAATGACATGTAGTATCCATAGTCAGGTCTTTGCTGACACTGTCTGCCTACTGTTGCTGGTGCAGGACACCAAGATCTCTTCCCTGGAGAGGAACATCAGAGACTTAGAGGATGAGGTCCAGATGTTAAAAACCAGTGGCTTGCTACACCCTGACGACAGGCAGGATGAGCTCAAGCAGGTGGAGGTCTACAAGAGCCATTCTAAATTCATGAAGACTAAGGTATAATGTCTCTGCACGCCACCTGAGATGACTCCACACTGCATGACCTGAGTGATGCATGTTTGCCTTAAGACACCAGTAACAACTGTGTGGGAACCTGTTATGCGCATGTTGTATGTCTCTATTGCAAACGCACTGAGAGGAAAGCATAAATGCTGCGTCTGTGTCTCTTGTGTTGCATGGTTGTAAAGTACACTTGCTACTCATAAATGTATTCCTTCATTTCTTGTTTTGCTTTAAAAAATAGTAGAATATAGTAGAAAGTTTCTTTTTTGTTGAATAGTGGTTTATTCACTGGGATACACACACACACACACACACACAGCATGACATGCATGTTTTTGGATAGGCAGACAAACATGCCCACAGAATCCATGTTGAAATATAGCTTCAGGTTTCAGTTTCTAGCTGAAACCTGTCCAGTCTATGATGGCTGAGGCCTATGAGTAGCACTCCATGTGAAACTGTTTCTCTTTGGCTCGATAATGGTACTCTTTGAAGGACCCATATGTCATTGCATCTGGGAAGGTCCTGATGCAATCATAAAAGAGATGTTTTTTATGAATGAGGCCCTGACAGATGAATATGAGCTTACAACAAGGAGGAGAGGAGAGAGCTCTCTCCTCACCCGTACTGACCTGGGATGATATACATGACAGCGACGTCCCTGACTCACTCTCCCATGTCTCATCTTTTTGCGTACAGTCACACAGAAACACATGATGCTATGCACATGGATAAGCACAGGCACACTGATAAATTCTATATCCTTGAAGTGTTTAGTGTCCTGGTCTTTCAGCAGTAGTGTTGACTAGTGTTGAGGTGAGACTGTGATAAGAGAGAAACAAGAGAGGCCAGGGATGCTGTCCTCTCTGGCTTCCTCTCTGGGCTTTGATATATTGTAATATAGAAAGTGGCAGGGTTTGTTAAAATCAGAAGTAGGTATAAGATCAGACAAGTTTATTTATCCAGATAATGATTTCTTCCAGAATTTCAGCTTAATATTCAGCAGCCTCTGTGTGCAGGAGCTAGGAGGCTCCTGTGTGATGCAGTTGAGTGGCTTGCTGTCTTCTTGTCTTTGTGTCTCTCTAGGAGCAGGCCTTGTCACCATGTGTGTCTTCATCCATCAGACCATCTCCTGCATTCCTCCTACCCTCCCAACAACCCTGGATCACAGAACAAGCAGAAGTACCCCTTTCATTAGTCTCTCTCCTCTCTCATTTTTAATTTACCAAATATTCTTTGCATTCCCTTCATCTTATCTCTATATATTTACAGTATGTATTATATTATAAATATATAATATTTATTTGTCCACTATCTATGTTCCTTTCTATTTCTTGCTATCCTCTCACCAGTCTCATATGTCTGATCATGTTTCACTCAGTCCTGTTTTTATTCCACTTCACATTTTGGCCCCCTGTCGCCTTTTATTGTATCCCTCTTTTCCCAGTCCTTTTTGGGGCCTTTTTCTCCCTCATTGAATAAGGGTTGATTGGCCAAGCCCGAATTACCCTGTTTTGAGGTGAACCTTGCTCACTTAATTAGAAAAATCACTCTGTGAATCAGCTTTGTGCATTTTTGGCACCGGTGGACAGATGGCAATCTTCTGCACATAGCTAGCCTCAGCACAGAGACCTCCCGCTGTTAGTGTATTTGATTTCCTTTGAGGTTTTCTGTCCTGTTCTGTATGACCTTCTTTAAAACAATCTGTAATCTGTCAGCTATGTGAGTGTAATGTTGCTCTGCTTAACTCTGTCTGCCTACATATATTTTTTACCCTTTGACTGTTTGGTTTGGTGTGTCCAGAGGAGAGGAGACACTAGGCCTGGGCTGTATGCCTCCCCAGAGTGAGAACTGATATTGTAGGTCAGAGTGATAATTCAGTGTTAAAAAGTAAGAATTTTATTATAGTAAATTTTTTTTCCAACTTTTCCTTTTTACCATATGATTATGAATGCTGATAGTGTAACTATTACTCTATAAACTTGTTTAATATTTAAATGTCTTGCTGCATTCAGAAGAATGTGTGTACTTTCAAACACAAGTTCTGTTGAGGTTTAGTAGTACACAACAGAACAAACACATGGTTGTGTTTTTGCAAGGACTGTGAATGTGGTGTTTGTGCATGTGTATTTGCTTGTGAGAAAAGAAGTTTTATATTGTCTGCAAGTATATCAGTTCAAACAATGATGACTAAACGTTTTCATAACAAATGTATGTATGTGTGTATATGTGTGTGTGATTGCCAGATTGAGCAGCTGAAGCAAGAGCTGAACAGGAAGGAATCAGAAATGCAGGCCCTGCAGACCAAACTCGAAACACTGACCAATCAGAACTCCGACTGCAAGCAACACATTGAGGTGCTAAAGGAATCGCTCAATGCCAAGGAGCAACGCGCCAATACACTGCAGACAGAGGTTAGTGCATACAAACCTGCAAACATGCAGACATACAATACATGTGGACATGTGGAAGATAATGGATGAATGGATGGATGATTATACAAAAACACACTATTTCACTTACAAAGGTGCAAGCTCTCATCGTGATGCACTGAGCCACTCCAGGTTTCTGGAAAAGATACACACAGCCTCCTAATGATGAAGAAGGTGTTGGTAGAATCTGTAGATTCTCACAAGTTTGTTGATTTCTACAGTGATTACAACATGATGGGTAAAAATATGGTAAACCTTTAGCTTTCCATGTTATTCCAGAGATTATAGAATTATTTTACTTTACTTTTGTCTTTTAGTCCTTTGCTTTCTTGTCTTTATGTTTTGCTAATTTATTAAAACTATTTTAGTGTGGGACGAAAGAGATAATTAGCTGTTTGTCAAACAAACATCAGAAACTCTGCAAGCGTACAGTGTCTGTTGTTTTTTTTTTATGTTGCTCTTAAGGAAGTTGAGGTGGGTGGAATAATGTCTATGCGTGTGGTTCCTTTTGTCCACCAGTGAGCTTGTTTGTGTGGGCGGCTCAGTCAGTCAGAAGGCTGGAGAGAGCTTGCAGCTTTATTTGCTTCACGTTAGAAGTTTTCAATCTCTGTGGCTCTAATGATTTAATCAGAGCTGTTAGGGATGGAGGTGGGTTGTACTGTATGTTGAGAGTTGGAGGTATATGTGTGTGTTGTGGTGACCGTTTAGCATTTTTCTCCATCACTCTCTAGACTTGGAACTGATACTTTAGATCTCTTTGTGTTTGGCAGAACAGCCTGCTAACTACGTCCACTCATCATTACAGGAAGCAATTTTGGCCAAAATTAGGCCTAATTGTCCATACATGTGCAAGGAATTTTGGCCCTTGCAGTTAGCTGAATACATCATAGTTGAAGGAATTGGTTTTCAGTGGGTGGTTTTTTTCTGTGTGTTTTTTGTGTGTACAACTTAAATGGCACGTAAAGAAATCTGTATGTGTATATATGTGTCATTTTGCCATAGGTGTATCTTTATGGCAAGACCAGGAGACATCTCACCACTGATCATTTCATGTTTATGATTTGTCCATTAAGTGATATAGAGAAAGAGAGACAGGTGAGACAGGCCCATGTGCTTTCCACATATTCACTCTTTTGCCAAATTAAGTTATCGGACCAGTATCAGGGAAAATGTACTAATTCTGATTTCCTTTATGCCAGCTATTGTTTTACAACATTTCTTTACGATGGTCAAAGCTGTGCTGAACTTTAAGACAGATGGCTATAGTTTGCTGAAATAGCTGAATTTCTCTGATTGCTTAAAAGGGTGAGCCTTACTCAAAAACCTGTAGAAAGAAAGAAAATAATCTTTGTGCTGCTGCCAGTGCTGTGCTGTGAGTCTTCATGGGAGGCTTTGACACAACCTCTTCACATTAAGTTAAGTTACGGAGCATACTAACAGTGACTTTTTAAAGCATAAATGTAGATGCCAACTATGCCACTGAATAAACCACATTTAAATGAAACAGCTAATAAAGTTCTTTCAATCATTTAGAATTTATTACAATAAAAAATGTATCACTTCAAGTCTCCAAGTATTGAAATAAATTAAAATAAATGTCTGGACATGAGAATAAAGATAAAACATAAAGATAAAAATCACTAAAACACTAAAAGAGCGATATTAAAAGTCCAACTAGAAGGTAAAAATATTGGATCTGTGCACTCGCTTTGCAAGGTCTGCAGCTCCCTCAGCTCAGGCAAAATAATACACAACAACATTAAAATACACACTGAAAGGTCTTCCCTTTAAGATAAAATAGAGAAGCTATAGCTGCCTTGTGACATGTTCACAAGGCAGCTATAGCCAGTGCTGTGCTTAACCTGCTACTGTTATGTCAGTATAAAAAGGTTTCAGAGGATACAGCAGGTGGAGAGTCACAGAAAAGATAACATGACATTGCCCTGTAATTCAGGCACTAAGTGTCCCAGGGATATATCACAGAAACACAATCTGTACAAGGACAAAAACTGGTACTGTATTGACAGTGCTTGTAATTGTACTAAATCGAAAAACTGGATTAAACATCAAGGTTTTAGTTTTAGTTTTAGTGTAATTTATTTCAAACATATGCACATTCTGTTTGAAAAGTTACTGAGTTACACATTGGTAAGATGGTAAGCTGCTCCTTAAAAACTGTTTGTAAACATTTTTTTCCATAGATATGACTCTTTGACATCATTATTTCTATTGATATCAAAAGAAAAATATTTTTTTATTTTCCAAAAGTACATTTAGGGTCTACACACTTGTTCATGCAGCTTAATCTACATGAGAAGTGCTGCAAATACAGGTTAGGTTCTCAGTGTTTAAACATTTTATGCACCGTATTACACACATTGATATTATACAATTTAAATATTAAATTTGTTGCTAGAGACTTGTATTGAATTGAAACTTGAATTATAATTGTAGCCACCACAGTGGTGTGTGTATTTATGTCTGTTAACGTGTGTGTATGTGCATGTGTGCATTATTTGGTTTAGAACATACAATACATAGTAAGTAATAATCCTGTTCTTCTTAATTCTTATAGCTTATTCCTGTACAGCTCTAATTAGGTTCAACAGTCCTGATTACTGCAAACACATACAAAGTCTCATCTCTGGTCTGAAAGTAGTTTCTTTTCCTGTTTTGGAAGTATTTTTCCTTGCTTGGGAAAGGCTAGGGTTTCCTGGACTAAATTGTCAAACCAGAGAATGAGTAATGAATACTGAATGCGCTTGAGACCAGCCATGGCCACGCATTCCTCTGCTGCCTGTCAATCATTTGTTTATAGAGGATAACAATTCTCACAGAAGCTCCCTTCCATTCCTTCCGTCCACCCATATTATTGCTTCATCTCCCCTTAGAAGTTTGTTTCAGCTTTCCCACATCTCGTTTAAAATCCTTCAAGAATCCCACATTTCCTTTTTGTCTCACTCACGACTACTGGCCCGTCATACCCCTACCCATATATGTGTGTGAGTTTGTGCATGTTCCAGGTGGGTCTCATCATGAATGACAGTGATTGGTATGGTAGTTCCCTCCCCCAGAGACAGACTGATTCCCAGATCTGAGGAGCAGCTTCATCTCACAGACACTTGTCTCTAAAACAATTTACATAAGCATGGGACTGAGAAGGGACTGGCTTTTGAACAGAGCAGGCACTGTGAGCTAGGAAATGAGAAAATGGAACTGTATTTATTTGTCAGTCAAAGTCATGGACAGTTTTTAAATTGGTCTGATTGAATCTGTCTCCAGATAACTGGAAAATGTGGAAAATGATGAGTGTGTGAGCTTTGTAAGTTTGCTAGCCATGAAGGTGGAAACTTAACCCTTTAATACAGTAGGTGTGTTTGTCCTCACTGCCTCGATCAGGACAATGCAGCGCTGTAACCATACTCCAGCAGCTCAGGTAACCTGTCAGAGACCTTCCTGCATATTTAACCATCCATCAACAAAGGGACAGGACACAACCCCAGTGCAAAAGAGGCTTGCAGGTGCTTTGTCCACATTTAGTTTTTCTTGAGAACATAATTTTGATTAAGAGTGTTTGACTAAAAGAGGCCAAATCAGACTCTGGGTCTGATTTGTTTCATTCAGATGTTCCTAGTCAGACATCTGCTTAGATTTATTTAGAAAACAACTTTTTGCTCTGAACTGGTTTAACATTCTAGGACAAGAAAACATTATATTCAAATTCAGGTTTCATTGCATTCCTCATCTTGCAAATCCTTCACTTAAATTTTTAAAAACAAAATGTTATGTCGGCTGCCAGACGGTTGTTATTCCAAATGTTGCACACCCTTTGATTCCTATCCATCACGTTTTTACATTCACAGTGATTCATATACCTGTACACCAGAGA
>JAUBNQ010000026.1:14397486-14407542 GCA_032353495.1 Ctenopoma kingsleyae | reverse complement strand
CAGTTTAACAGATCCTCATATTTTATAAGCTCATCATCTTCACGTCAGGATGTTAAACTCTAAACATGAAATGTCAAATGAATGTACTTAAGTGTAGTATTAGTACTTCTATCTTTCTTTCTCTCAGAGTTGAATACTCAAAGAAGCTCAGAATTATACTTCCAGCAGTTCCAAATGAAAGTAATCACCTTCCTTTTAGCTTTCCTTTATCTATGTGTGTGTGTCTCTAGAATTTGTATAAACTACACATGCACGCCTTTTAAGAATGAAGTTCAAGCAGGTTCATTCATTTCACAGTGGAAAACAGTGCTGGAAATGTAAGCAGGTGTGAAAAGCAACAGAAAAACATAGTTTGCTCACATACAGTATGTGTTTGTGTATGTGTGTGTCACTGTAGGTGGTGCAGCAGGACACGTTATACATCCAATAAGACGTTCTGGAGTAAGCTTAGATATCACTTATCTAATTGTATACAGCCAGATACAGAGGTTTTTAGTGTGTGAGTGTGAAGTCTGTGAGCGGTCTGATCTGTGGCAGTGTTGGTCCAATCATACAACGCCCAATAACAAATTATGGGACATGCTCCAGGCCCCCTTTTCTCTCACATATACTTTTAAAGCATCAGTCCACAGTGGTTCGTATTATAGACATTAGGTCAAAGCTGATGTTTTACTACTTCCAAATTTCAACAATTGAATGTGTTGAGACATTTCACTTCCAGTACTGAATAATAACATGTGGTCCAGGGCCACCTAACTGAGAAACGGAAAAACATCCGTCTCAAACGGTCTGCCTAGTACAATCTATTAAAAACATATTGTCAACCTATACCGTATGCTTTCCTGTTCAGCTTAACTGAACACTGGACTATATCAATCACTGTGTCTCCCTTTGTGTTTACGTGTCTGTTAGTAGACTAAAAACATTTGCATTGTACAACAGTAGCACTCTCTCTCTGACTAATCTCTGTCTGACTAACTTACTGTTGTGGTGCTTGTGTCTCTGTATGAATTCGTATCTGCTAATCTGCACTTCATGTTTTGGTCTATTCTAGGTAGACGCTTTACGGGTGCGTCTGGAAGAGAAGGAGCAGTTCATGACCAAAAAGACCAAGCAGCTGCAGGACCTGACTGATGAAAAGAGCACACTAACGGGAGAGATCAGAGACATGAAAGACATGCTGGATGTCAAAGAGAGGAAGGTTAATGTCCTGCAGAAGAAGGTACATGGCTATTTGGATTTTCTTTAGCTTTTTTTGCTAAATGTATATCAGTGATAACTGAATTTTAATTGCACTAAAATGTGAAAATACGTAGGCTATATCTCAGTTTGGGGGCCTGACATCTCTCTCACTCACCACAGTGAACGCCATGCCGTTGTAATGTGTGTATATGGAATGGTGAACACAGTGATTATGAATGAACACATTGCACTGCAACACATGTAAGCCCCACAACTTTACTGTTTTATTTTACTGTCACCACTTTACGGTGACTACTGCTGACTTGTATTTTGTCAGGTTGACAGAAACATAACTCCAGATGAATGCTAATGTTCTCTGCTTTCTGCTGGATGTGTCAATATACAACCATTCACTGTCAAGTTCACCATAAAATATAAACACATGCACACACACTCACTCACACAGCATGTCTCACTGGCTTTAATGAATTTTATAATGTTAGCTATTTAGCTAGGGCCTGTGGTGTGCATGCTGGCTAGTCCTCTGTAGACTGATTACACACAAAAAGGGTCCTCTCTTAACTTCCTTGTTTCCTCTTGTGTCTTTAAATTAGATGTCTTTCTCTCTCCTGCCGCCCTCCCCCTTGCTGGGTTTAATGGAAAAGCTTTCCAAAGGTCACATGCATTGAGTCGAGTGTGTGTATTTATGTGCACTCGGTGTATACAGGGATGTGTTCATATGCACTTTTATGTTTATGTGATCTCCAGGTGTTTCTGTGTGAAACGTTTAAAGATGATCTTTATGTGCACCCTACAGTATATTATGAAGTAATTCTTTGCATCCAACCTGTAGGTATTTATTTAAGGCACTTAATCAGCCTCCTCTGCTTAGTGACATTTCATTCATGTCTGATGTGAATTTGCATTGATGGTATTTGACTGGTCTCTCACTCACCAGTTTTTCTTCCTTCATTGACCTTTTTCCACATGTCTCTTTGCAGACCCCCCCCACCTCCTCCTGAGTCCTTGTGCATTTCTCCTTTCTCATTCTTTCCTTTCAGCACACCTTACGTAAGCCTTCTCCCCCATTCATCATGTCATATTTTATTTTAAAATAAATTATGACATGAATACAGTACCCCTTTGGAGAGAGGAATGAAGTAAGATGACGTATGCATGACTTGCAGTAAATAGGCTAGAAGAAGCCAGCATTTTACACTGTGAATCGACAGGCGCTTCATTCCATTTGCCACACTGTATACGCTGACCACAATTAGATTGGTTTTCCAAACTTCTTATTTCCCAACAGTCCCAAGAGGCTATAACTTACAGTGCTGTGTCAGTGGGGAAAGGCAGGAGTGGAGCTAAGAGTCAAAGCTAGTTCTTTTCTTGGCTTCATGCTCTATAAGTTACTGCTGGCCGATTGTAAAATACACAAAACTCTCTGTGTGTTTGATGTCTTTGCAGGCAGTATGAAGTTCTCCCTAGACATAAATCTACATGCCAAGGATGTATTTCTCAGCTAGTGGGTGATTGTATGTTCTTCAGCAGTGGCATTAATCCTACATTTAGCAAATATGCAGAGGCTGAACTGAATATAGTAGTCTAAATTTTGGTGTGATGTAGTCTTTGCCATCAGCCAAAGTTCAAATACCTCAAATGTGTACTTTCATTTATCATGATGACATTTTTAAATGATGGTTCAAGTGAAGTGTGTATTCAGTGCACCTTAGTCAAAACATTTTAATCCTCCCTGACTTTAGTGTCTGCCTTTTTTTTTATTGGTGCGTCTTAAGTGGAGCCTGACAGTTTTCCCGAGAATTACTCACAGTATAACTTTTTTTTAAAGAAAATCAATTCAGACAAAAGACAGCTAATGTCTCTGTGTTCCAGTGGTTTGGTACTGCTTTGGCTTTATATGAAAAAAATAGCATAGATATTATAGATAGTCTAATAAATTCACAGTGGCTATAGTAAGATGCAAAACCATTACTAACACTAAACTAAAAGAACTTGGGATGGAATAACAGTTTAGTTAGTGTGGCTTTCTCTGGGCTGTAAATGGCAACAGTGTGACAGCACAATAAATACTGTAGCACCTGACTTTTCAGACTTGTTTACACAAAGTCACATTTTCAGCTGTTGAATGGCCATTTTAATGATTGCAGAAAGTCATCTGGCAACTTGTAACAGTGCTGTGTAGCAATGATCGCATTTAAAATTCTTTATGTAATTCAATGGCTGTGATTTCTGACTCCATTGCTTTTTCTGTGTCTGTTGTGTACATTTCACAGTTGCCATGTTTGTCCCTACAGGCCCAAACTGAAGTGAAGCATGTCTAACATGTTGACATCACTGGTTGTAATCACCTTTTTGATAGGGTGCTATGTTCTTTCATTGAGAGATTTTTCCTTTGCATCATTATGTCTTCCTCTCTTTATCTTGCTCATCCTCAAATGTCGTCCTTCTGTTTTTTATCCTTTGGATGCTTTGCATTTCCATCTGATTTTTCATTTTTATGCATGTGTCTATACACAAAAGGGTTTTCCATGCTCTCCTCGGCAGAGTTTTCTCCGGATGGGATGCAAGGACTTTGCATTGCTCTGGTAGGAGCCTTCCCCTCAATGACATTTTTTTTTAGAAGTAGAGGAAGTAAAGTGTGATGTTGAATCAAGAGAACAATCTGACAAACTTCACAATATCATTATGTAATGAAAATAAGCCATTTATCCTTTCTTTCTTCTGCTGTCTACTGTTGTTTACCCTTGGGAAATGCACATTCTACAAAGTACACTTTGACATATTGTGAAGTTGTCTATTTGAGAAAACTACAAAAAAGTGCACCCAGCTGTGTACTGTATGTGACAATAGCAAATATCACTTCAGTTTAACAGGAAATCTGCAAGATGTCTTTGTTCTCCCAGGTCCATCCCTTATGGAAGAGGAGACAGTCTCATTGTTCAGAGTGATCTTGTCTCTTTGAAATTGCTGGGCATTTTGTGCCAGACAGTTTAGCTCACAGGCCTGTTCTTGAAATTCATAAAGTTCAATACATTGAAGAATCATCTGGAATCACAAATATCATTAACTTGATAACTAGTAGAAAATACATAGTTAGCATAACATATCATGTCAATTATTTGCTCTTTATTTTATTATGCATTTGTTTTGCTTGTTTGACTAAGTTGGTTTAAGATGTCACTAAAATTGTGGTGTGGAATAAAAAACTGGAATACCATAATTCCAAAATATCTTTAATAGAAAGTTAGTCAAATGTAGCAGCCACACAGTAACTATCCTTCTTCTGTAACAAGGTGGCTCCTTGTCATAATTTCTGCACTTACAGTTTTGACTATTCATGCTCATAATTACTTATTTATTAGTTAGCACTTTCCTAAACCAAGTTAAATAACTTGTAAAGGATTGATTTCCCAATTTTGGGTCGCTCTAGTGCTTATAATGCAAGGTGGTAGTTTGCAGATCTGCCTTGTGACAAATATGTCACTATATATGACATAACTGAATTGTACACAGAGGGCCTGATTTACTAAGATCTCAAACAGAGAGTACTACATTGTGTGGGCAATCTTGAAAATTGCGCGTTTTGTGGGGAATCTACTTTTGATCAAGCCTGACAGTTTGCGGTGGCTAGGTTTGAAAGGCAGGTTCAATGTGGCACAGTTTTGATTAGTAGATCATATACAGGACGTAATGTGCCAAGCTGAGCTTTTTTCCCTTAAATAAATTAAATCATCATTTGAAAACTGCATTTTGTATTTGCTCAGGTTGTCTTTGTGTAGTATTTAAAAAAATTCATGACCATGAGACAATACTTCATTAGTACATACTAATTCATAACAGTGTACAAATCCTCTCATGCATCAAGTAAATTAAACATATGGCTTATTTTTACAAGAGTTGCAGTGTAAACTTGTAGAAATGGTGTCCTTCAACTCAGTTGTGTTAACAACTAGCTGAACCAAATACAACTTGCGTGTCTATGGCCCAAAAGTGTGTGTGAGAGTGTAGAATTAATCCTCACATTTTGCTGTCGATGTGCCAAATGTTAAAGCGTGATGATCATTAGACAGATATGTTTGTTTTTGTCTTAATCATTCCAAGTATATTAACACAAGTGGTAAACATGCGTTTTGAGCACATCATCACCATCATCATTCCCTCTCCACACTGACAAGTTTAAATATGATTGTGTGAAGCATTTTAGGCATTTCAAACTCTTAAAATGCTCACGTATGCTTTAAATCTACATTCATAGTTTTTATGCTTAGCTCAGTATCCATGAGGCTTTGCAGCACATATCTCATCATACATCATTTGTCTGTCTCAGTTTTGAGCTGTGCTTCATCTTCTTTAGCTGTATTTTGTTGGCTTAATGTTAGTATTAGCAAGTTAGCATATTAATGATAGTAGGAGTTGTCAGGCGTTGTAGCTATCTACAGACAGAGATGATGGAGAAATATAAATGCACCTTAAAACTCAGAGGTGATTAATTCTTAAAAAATAACAGTCATGCCACAGCAAAACACTATAGTGTTGTCCACCTTATTTTGATCTTCAGTGACAAAATTTGGATTGTGACGTACTGGGAACAAATCCATTTCTCAAGATGTTGTCAACAGTTTTTATAGGGACTCAGTAGACAGTAGTTCCAATAAAAACTGTTCACAGTGAGGTCTGTGAATTACCCAGAATAAACTAGACATTGTTTTTGGAAAGAGACGTTGCTGTAGATTTATTTAAATGTTTTTTTTTCTATCCTTGAAGCACCACAAATGAAATTTCATTAATGAACTCCATTGTATCATGATGCTCCTGCCAGAAAACCTGGTCCAAGGTTAAAAATGTGTGGTAAGATATCTCCAGAGGACATGAGGACCTACAACTAGGTCCATAAATAATAGAATGATTATAAGTTTGTTGGTGTTTGTTCTCTGAACACCACATTGAATTTTAAACTAAATACCCAAGATTTTGGGGGGCTCATAAATAATGAAATTACAAACATACGGATTGTCTTTAATACATTGCAAAAATGTTTTGCTCTCAATGAATGTCTGAAGTCTGGAACCAATCAATATGACCAAATCATGAGTTTTCTTCTTTGCCCTTTACTGCTTTACTGCTTGTTTGTGGATCTTTCTCCCCTCAGTCTTGTCTTCAATAGGTGAAAAGCATGCTCTTAGGTAGCTTTTGCTAGGTCTTAGGTAGAGAGGTTGTAATTAACTTTCATTGTCCGTCATTTTGTTGAACGGGCTCACAGACAACATTTTGTCATAATATATTATTACCTGTCATTTCTGAAATGTACAGTGTCTAAATATAATAGGTATATTTTCCAATCTAAAAGTTAGACTTTTGGATTTTCCAAACAATAGCAAATATGTTCTAATATGCATCAAGACATTTTTGGCGCCTACAACCTTAGAGCTTAGATCATTTACAAGTCAGCTGACTGGCAGGCCTTGTCCTCATAAAATTATCAGCTCTGAGTGAGTCAACTACCCCCAGTTCATAGTGCTATTAATCTCTTGTATATGTTCTTTTATTGATAAAAAAAAGAGTCAACATCTATTCCAGACACACACAGCAACACATGTCATCCTCCTGGAAACTTTGAGGGGTTAAGATGATGTATCTGTGTTTTATGACAAGCTCTCTACGAATAGGTCCAATTTACTCATCACTCTGAGTGTTTGCGATGATGAAACAGGCTGATGACAACTGAACTGGTGCATAAAAAAGTAAATCTGTCTTTGTTTATTTGTGTGAGTGTGTGTGTGCGCGCACGTGTGTGTCCATGCAAGCTTGCACTCTTTTTAGTAAGGAATTGACATCTGGAAGCTAAGAGAAAAAACATCTGCATGATGTGTATGTGGGTGTAAAATAAAATGGAACAGAAGACGATTAAAAAAGACTTTGAATGTAAATAACAACAGGGACTCTGGTATCAAACTGTAGCCAGCGAACCTCTTCATGTTCATCTGTTAAACTCCTTTGACTTTGAAGTTAAAGAGTCTGGTGCCCCTGTGTTTGAAGTGTGCAACTGCTGAATGGTGAAGTATCCTTCTTCAGCCCCACATTTTAATATGGCAACTGATACTTTACATACCGGAGAAATCACTACCAGACTGATGGGCTGCACTGCAATTAAACTTTAAAGTGTAGTATAACTCATTGACTCATTGTCTCAGTAGAGTATGAGGATTTTTATCTTTTCCTGCAGCCCTCTCCATGGACGGTCACCATGACTTATAATGGGGAACCATGATGTCACTGCTGTAGTTTGAGCCTTACATTGATCCTAATAGTTAGAAGCGTAATTTAACTAAAGATAATGAGAAACTGATTTTCAAATGTAACAAAAAAAAAAAAAAGATTTGTTTGGGCAATTTCAGTCCTGTGTATCACAACACAGAACAGTGGGAGCTCTGTTTGAGTCCTTGCTCTATGAGACCATGACCAATGCATAATGATGGATTTATTTATTTATTTTTTTCATTTTTTGGTTTCTTGTTTTTCTTTCTTTCGCTGGGGGCGTGGGGGTGGGAGAGGTACACACGCAGAGTCGGTTGTAGTGTGGCTTTGGCATACATGTGTTATTCATGTTCAAACATTGTGGTCTTCTTAATCCATATTCATGCTTTTAAAAAGCCTGGGTGTGTGTATGGAAGTATAGTATCCCCTATCATGTCCTCCCCCTATAGCAACCACAGACTGGGAGATTCTATTACGTCTGCTTGGGCTATGTTGGGCATAACTGTATGTGTGTGTGTGTGTGTGTGTGTGTGTGTGTGTGTCTGTATAGATAGAAAGATGCTCTATACAAGAGTATTAATTATGATAGTGTCTAGCACATCCCCCCTAGACCTTCACAGGGGAACCCATCTGTGCTTCAGCCCATTCTGTGCCAGGCTCATTCAGCGCCTGCCCTCGCCTGGTGTCATCAGCAGGGCTCAGCCTGTGATTGTAAAGAAAAGTAGAGAGAGTTGAAACAGAGATATATAGAGATGTTCCCTGGCCTTCTCCATTTTCGTTTCCCCACCCTGCTGTTTGGTTCTCTCTGTGGAGCAATTGCTCATATGTCAGTTAATTTTTCATTATTTTATGAGGTTTCACTTTAGTTGAAATACACTCCATTCTAGGGGTCCATGTTGAATAAATGGGTGCGCAATATGTAATAACTCTCTTTTGTTAATGTTGTATTAATTTAAGAAAACTACTGTAACCATACATGCTTTTGCTGAACTTGTTTTCCCAAAGCAACAATCCATTTTTTAAATTCTCAGTTTGCTCCCTCTTTGCACATGTTTTACACACCGCCCTAAAACAGCACTGGTCACTGTTGAGTGTGATGCATGTGGATAAAAGGAGAAATGCTGCATATTGATAGAAAGGAAAATATTAGTACAGAATGTGCAGTGTTTATTGTGTGTCTATGTTGTGTATGTGTATATTTACTATTTATAGACAAATATGAACATTACGTGCTGCTTTCAGAGTGTGTCCAGATGTGTATGACAGACAGTCTGTCTCTCCAATTTTAAACTACTTCCTAAAGCAGTCATATACAGTACCAATTCTCTGATGACATATCAGTTTAAAAACCTCTACGCTTAAGTGCAGGCTGAAATGTATGAACGTATTAAAAAGGTTTGTGCAAGATAGCAGTTCAGCAATTCTTTGGTTAGATATTTCCTTATCTAAATCACAAATACTTGCTGTATTTTATCTTGGCAAAATTCTTGTACTACAATGAGGACAACCCTTCAATTTGATACAGTGAGAAGTTTTTTAATGACACAACATAAAGAATTAAATAAATATGTTAGCATTTGTGCATGTAAAAAGTGTTGGACTGAGCAGCTCATCATTGCAGGTTTATTACCCAACCTCAACCAATACTATTACTACTTATTGTAATATATATTAAATAAAAATATTGGGAATAAAATCAGTATTTCCATGTCACCCTGGTCAAACAGTGACAGTGTAGGATGTGTGATAGGATCAGCTAATGGAAAATTATTCACCACAAAATTAGCAAATTGCATTAACGTCTTTTGTCAATGTCAAGTGCTCTGATATTTGATAGTTTAAGAGAATGCTGTAAGACACACGATTTGTTAGACACTGAGTGACTGACTAACCGTAGCATGATACATTACACGTTGTGCTGTAAATATTCCAGGTGAGTGATTGTGTGTGTAACAGCTGTATTGTGAGCATGGGTGATCTTGATAGATCTGTAATGAGGCCACCAATGCCTTTCATCCTAATGGATTCCATGTGACCAATCACAGTGCAGAGGCATGGCTATAGATAAGCCTGCCGGAGCTGGGGAGGTTCCGGCGAACAGCCTGTGATAGGCCCCGTGTATCCCCCTCTGCTCCTATCAGCAATCAGCAGGGGTTAATGGGGAGAGCCTGGGGCTGGCTGATTGGAGCCAGGCTACACATCAATCTAGACAAACCCAGTGTCGGGCAATATGTCAGGCTATCAGACCATCAGATTTGATGGCTCTCCAACTTGATGAAGAACTTAAACTCGACTGTTTTCTGATGATGACATAAGCCATAACTCAGGCTGACCTGTTTCAACCTAACCTGTCAGCAGTCCAGTGTTAGCATTTCATACTTTAAGATTTTAGACAGGTACTTCAGTCCCTGTCTAACCTTTTCAGAATGGTTCAAAGTGGGTCCCCATGTTGAACCGTCTGACTGTGTGCAGTTTGTCCTGTCTCTCCACATCACTGTAACATGTTCCTGGGACAGAAGCTACAGGATGACACACATCTGCTGTAGTTCCCACCATGTGGCCATATTCTTTCTTTCTTTCTTTCTTTCTTTCTTTCTT
>JAUBNQ010000026.1:14379139-14390127 GCA_032353495.1 Ctenopoma kingsleyae | reverse complement strand
CCCCCCCCCCCCCCCCCCCCCCCCCCCCCCCCCCCCCCCCCCCCCCCCCCCCCCCCCCCCCCCCCCCGCCCCCCCCTGGCTGTGTGTGTGTGTGTGTGTGTGTGTGTGTGAGAGAGATGCGGGAGTACAGTTTGAGTTAGCCTCATACACTGAGAGATAAAATGAATGACTGCTGTTCTCATCATAACAACCAAGCTACTGGAAGGAGGCCCCCGACTCTCCCAAAAAGGCAAACAGCTGCCCTGCGCCTTGCCTGTCCACTAAAGGCATTTATCTTCAGAGTGTACCGTATGTTTGGAGATTTCTAACAGAATTCTTTGCCCTTGTTCCCATATTCACGTGACGTGAGTCATTCTCATTCTCATGCACCTCTTAGGTTTAAGTTGTGTTTAATGTTTTCTGTGCAATTTGACAGAAGCCCGAGCTTCAAGGCCAAATATTTCATCTAGGGTTTGTTATTTTGTGCAACCAGGCCAAAGCAAACTTAAGCCTGGTGAAGAATGTAATCATTTATCTAAGACCAATGGTGTCATGCACAATTTGACATCAAATGGAACTCTGTGGTGCCCACAGGAACAGACAGCAAGGAAGGATGTGCAAGAGTGCAAATGTATATGTTTTGATGCACAATTAGGAAAAAAAAATTTACATCAAGCTACTAAACTGCAACAACTGGAAGCTAATGACAGAGATTTGGTTTGTTTGCATTTCTTCTTGTGTTTACTATATGTGGAGATAAGCATTTTACATCAGTCTTGTATAATCTGTGGGGGCTTCACTATTGGTTGATGATATTGAGATCATAAATGTTTTAATGTGTGTAGCTTTAGCACTCGAGTGCCTATGTTCCACGGAAAATAAATGGAAAGCATCTTACTCTTCAACCTACTCACTTCAAATGAGAAAAACAAAAGAGAGTAAATGAAGAAACCCATATAAACTGTGGCTTTCTCAGTCCCTTTCTCTCTCACAGTGTCTGTGCTAAAATCCAATCTAACACACCCGTGGCAATCATGAATTGCTGGGAACATTATCGGACTCTTGTAGTGTGAAGCTTTCCCATCATTCCCTGAAGGGTTTAATGTCCCTATCGCTTGTGGACTGACCTACCAAAGTCTTTAGCTTGGTTTTGTAATGACTGTCATTAACCTATCAAGATCTGCCAAAGGGTTCTTGCTGCTTTTTCCCACCCCTTTCTGCCACTTTCCTTCCATTGCCAAAACCAAGATGGCTTCTTCAAGTCCTTGCTCTTGCCCTCCAGGGATAAGAGAACACAAAGGTCTATAGTTTAATTGGATTCATTTGTAAAATAGCTGTGGAGATTTGGACATTATCTATCTATGTACCCATGACTGGAATGCAGCTTATTCTCCCTGTTGGACATTTTTTTACCCTGTCAACATTTCAGTTAAAATGTGGTCTCTTGATGGCCTGAAGTGCTTTTCTTGTTTTTATTAGATTCTCATGTTCATTAAATAATGAATTCTTTTCAGTCTTTTCTACAACACAATCCCTGATCTGAGAAGGGGCCAGTTGGGTCAGATGCGGTATTAATGCTTTGCAGCAGTGAGTGAATGACGCTTTGTCTGTTGGTAGAAAAACGACTAAAAAAGACTGAAGTAATACTCTGTGCTAGGCTGCAGGAATCTCACCAACTTACAGTACAGCTGCGCCTCAAACTGAATTACCTTTTTTGTCAAGATTATATTAAATTCAGCATTTAAAGAAATGTATAGTTCACAAATTACGATGAGCCAAAAGCATGTCACCGTGTTCTGCCACCAGATGTGTTGTCTCTTTGTAACTAATTTGTAGACCTTGTTTCATTGCATTGCACAGTGTCGTACCCCAGCTGCATCTGCTAGTGTTTTGTTTGGTACAGCTCCAGGCGCTTTGTGTTTGTGTGTGCACCTGTGTGTGTCTTTGCGTGTGTTCTGTTTTGCAGATGATGATCAGATAAAGGCAGCTGAACACTACAACTGCCTATTACAGCACCACTTTAGTGACATGAGATTAGCCACAGAAAGGAAGATACAGAGACACAGTGTAACACCATAAAACTGGCATTGAACTGATGCTGATACAGTTACTGTGCAGTGGACAGCCAGTCACAGGGGCATCTTTTCAGTAGTGGGTGTTTTGCTGTATTTCATAATTGGTCAATATGAAGTTCAGGATGAATACACTGCATACACAGAACAGTGTATTTAGCTCATGGATCCAACCATTTTTGTCTTGACTAGAGTGGAGGCTTTTATTCCTGGTCATGTTTGAAATGCCATGCCAGAATGGAAGACATTACAACAGGAAACTGGAGAATGCAGCCAGAGGCTGAGCACATTCTATGTCTATATTCATCTTCTTGATGAATCAGTGGTCAATGAGATAATTTCTTTTTGTGGTACTCATGTTAATCAAGTTGGGTACATCGTATAAATGCTTCCTAACCTTTCACATGCAGTGTATAAGTTTCTTTAAGGTTTGTGATTGTTACGAGCTTGCTAGTAATCTCAGATTTCTCTGCCTCTGTCTTTCTTTTTTCAGATTGAGAACCTGTTGGAGCAGTTAAAAGATAAAGACAAACAGCTGGCTGGTTTGAGGGAAAGGCTTCAGGGCCTTCAGACTGACTCCAGCAATACAGACACAGCCCTGGCCACACTGGAGGAGGCCCTCTCAGAAAAGGTACAGAACAAAGTCAGGGGTGGGTGAAGATGGACATGTTGTTTTGTTGCTGGATGGATGGTGCTGGGTATAAAGTTCGCTATTGATGAAGAGGCTTAAATGTGTTTGTCAGATGTGGACAATAAAAACACACAAGTGAAACCATTAGATCACCAGCTGGTCATGAATAGTCTGGAAATTTTCACCCATCAAGTCATAGATGGTATACAGTTTAATTAAATTGCATGCTTTTCTATGACTCACTGCCTTAATTTATGGACAAAGCCTTCAAATTGATAAACTTTGGACCACACTAGATGAAGTCCTGTCTGAGAACAGTAAGGGAAAGAAAAGTGTACAGGGAAAAGAGAGGTCTAAGGTGAACATAGAAAAAGGGATTAGTTGTGTCTGTAGCTGTGGTGAACATAGGGAGGAAATGATATATAGAATAAGAGGAGGATATAAGTTTTGAAAAGAGGAGGGATGGAAGGATGGAAAAGTGTAACGGCAGAAGAGGCACAGCCCTGATGGAAGAGGTGGCGTCAGAATAAAGGGGGGTGAGGTCAATGAATGCAAGGGTGGAGGAAGAGTGTACAACAAGTAACTTCTGCAAAGACATATGAATGAAGAGAAGGAACAGATGCTACTGTTCCCTTTACTGTTTTTCTTCTTCTCTCCTTACTGAGAGAGATGGAAATTCAACAGTCACACACATATAGAGCCAAAATTAAGCTACTGTGACCGTGGGTGTAATGTAAAAAGAAATAAATGCAGTGTGTCTTAGTGGACGTGCACATTTCTGGACCAATGATAATTTCATATTTCAAATTTATTTGACTCTTTATGAGTCTGATTCTGTAGTCTATTCACAATGTCTCATTCCTTATGTTGAGGTTGCGTCTAATCACTGGATTACTCGTGTTCTAAACCTTAACAAATAACAGAAAAGCAGTGAGGTAAGTGTCTATATGCTTAGGAAGATACACTGCGGTGTAAAACCGTAACGCTAAACAAAAGGTGAACTGAGCAGACTTTTTCAAATGGGTGGACGGGTGAGTGGATCATTTGGATGTTGGTTATAAACATGTTGGTGTTTGTTGTTTTCTGACAACACTGGAGAGCAGCTCGTCTCTATAGAGCCTCACCTCAACACTACTGAGCTAGCATGCCCCCACCATAACACTGAAAGAGTGACATTGCCGGCCACTGTGTTTATAGTGAAAATGCACTACATTTCAACACACAGGTACTTTACCTAATAAAACCACACAGATTTTACAGTTTTCCCGTGGGAATGATTTTTTTGGGAAACTGGAATGGCGACACAACTTCTTGCTTTGAATAATGTTGTTTTATTCTGCTGCACAAGCATTAGCAATGTGTTTATGGACTTGCACTCATGGTTACTGTGTGCCAGTGATTTCTAATTGGAGACAGGCTTGAACACAGGACAGATTGGATGTTACATAAGTATACCAGTATATGCACGCTATGTTCAACTGACTGGCTTAAATTCAGAGTGACTCTATCTTAGCTGTGCAGCATGTTTAAGTTCCCAAATTGTTCCCAATTAGATGTTTGTTTGTACTACAGGCTAAAAGATGAATGCTGCCACTTTGATGGCACTTGCTGTTGGGATAAGAGTCCCCAGTTGGGACGGATGTGGGTGTCCAGCTGCACTCTTTGTTTTATAGCGGCTGCTGCATTTTGTGTTCCTATGTGCATGCAGTGAATGTGTGTATATTTATACCATTTGCTTGTTTTATAAGTCGGCTTGTGGCATTAGCTCATCTTCCATGGATGGAGTGTATAGTCATTTGAGGGACTGAAGAACAGTCAGTAGAAAATATTGTAAAAGATCTTAATTAAGTGGAGCCAGTCAAGGGAAGTGAGTTTTTACCAGATGTGTTTGTGTGTGTTTGTCTTCTTTTGCTATTACTTCTTTGATTGTGTTGAATTTCATTTAATTGAACTACAATGAATTTATATCCATTCAATTAAGATTTACTTTCTTTGTCTTCACTGGCATCAGACTGTTAGTAGACTTGATGTTTGCTGATGTGTGTTTCATTGTTTTGCAACACATGGTCTAACACAGTACATAGATGTTTTCACTTAAAATGATCTTTTATCACCTAAATTTGTTTTTGTTGCCGACAGACTTTGAAATGAATAGCATAATGGCACAATAAACTGTAAATCCCTTTTCTGTGTTGGCCCATCTGTTTACCCAGAAACCACTTCTGATGCAGCCTACATATAATTCAGCTGTGATGAGGAGAACATTGGCGAGCTTTTCAGATTTTGTGGTCAACACAGGGTGTGTGTAATGTGTTTACAAGAGTGAGTGTGTGTGTTGCTAATCATACACCCTGTCACAAACCTGCTCTTGGAGCCAGTCGCTAGCCACAGTGCTGTGGTTCTAATTAACAGGCTGTGGCATTGTGCCCATGCCAAGCTATGCTCTTTGGTGTATGTATGTGCCTGTTTGTGATGTTATGTGTGTACTTTGTGCTCAGTTGTGTTTACTTGTGCTCCACACAAGGCTCATAGAGGCAGGTTTTATCATCACATCCTGGTCTCTTTCCCTAAACCCCAGACATCCTCGAGATATTTCATAATGTGAGGAAAACACCCAGGACCTATTAGCCATGTGCTCTCTCTCCCTCTCTTTTTTTCCTCTCTCTCACCCTCTTATCCAGAGCCCACTATGCAGTGTATTACTGTGCCAGGTCTAGTTAGTGGGTGTATTTGTCCAATTACCCAGGGGTTTAAAGCTGCCAATCATGCAAAGATGCCACATCGTAAAACCTCTGTGCTCTATGCCTAAATAAACACCTGAATAAACACCTTGATAATCACTTCAGTCCACACCTAAACACACACACATACACCTTAACACACACCTCCTACACACACCTTGCATGCTCTGCCACCCATGGTGTGGTTCTGGCCTCAGTCCAATGCCCAAAGCTGTGGTCTTCCTGCTGTCCAGTGTGATTAGAGAATACAGAGAATTATGATGTAAACATTCCAGCTTGGTTTATCAGTAGCCAATGTGGAGTTGTGAGGAAGTGATCTACAGCACTGTCCAATTCATTCTCAATAAATCTGTCTCTGTCTCTCAACCCTTCCTGTTCCTTCCTACTCTCTCTGTTCTGTTTGGCTCTGATTTACGTATGTGCCTGCTATTATTTATGGTAGTATTATTTATGATGGGCATTTATGGGTTTTTGGCCGTGGTTCGCGAGTCGTGCTGGTGAGCCTATTCAGCAAGATATTGGTGTACTAGTTTCAATAATGATAGGGAAAAACTGTAATCACACTGGGCTGACAATCTTTTGCACATCTGAAGCAAAAACGTCCATTTTGTATCAGTTTATAATGTTAATGTAGAAGCTAGTTATCTAGGCCCTATACCATATTCCTACTCACACTTCTCACCAAGCTCTTTTTTTCTTGTTCTGTTATTTTCTCACTATCTCAGGAGCGAGTGATTGAGAACCTCCGGGAGCAGAAGGAGCGGGAGGACAGGGTTCGGCTGGAGGAGATGGAGCAGATGAGGAAGGAGAACCAGGAATTAAAGGACAAACTTGCAGCTCTGCAGCCCCAAAAACTATCTCAGAGCCAGCCCGCTAACCTCAGCCCGACACAGAACCAGAGGCCTGATGGGGAGGTCAGTATGGAATGTTCTGATATAGTTACAGTATGCTAGGATGTAACGTGTAGGTAAGAATTTTGTAAATATGTTATGGTATTGTTGTAATCATTCCCTAGATATGACAAAAACACAATTTATTTCATGATTGAATCAATGTGCATGTTGAAACCGTGCATAACACCTCAAGATTAATAGTCTGTTTCAAAACATTTTACTGCTGAATACTTCCAACGAACATCAGGACACTTTCTTTTCATGCAAAATTAAAATCATTTACTTTTACAACCACTACGCATTTCTTGTAATATGTTACTTGTAACCAGTATTTACGCCGTTAACATCTACTGCAATAGTAATTCCACTCTCTTACCTCCCTGTGAGCATCCACAATATTGTTAACAAAGGGCCTGTCTTCATTTTGTCCCACAGGATAAAAGGATGAATTTAGAGAGAGTGATTTATGAACGTAAAAGATCCCTTTATCCCTGTTCAGGTGCCAAGTCAGAGGCCTTTCTGTCTTTTTTCTCTTTCTTTTTCCTCTCCCAGCCTTACAAGCCAGGGCAGACTCTCACCCTGCCAGACTTTATGAGAATGTTTTCTTTTATACTCATAAAAAGCATACACACATCTCATTCCTGTGAAATGATATCTTGTTGAATGTTGACACGGCACCACATGAAAGGGACAGCAGCTCAGTAACTCTTTGTAGAGAGCAGATTCACGCTCTGACAGAGGAGTTGCCATAATTGGACTTTATTGTGTACTCGACAGTAATCAGACATGTTATGTAAACTTACTGATTCTTCAAGAAGATGATGTTTGTGTGTTTATGCAAGGGTGTATACGTGTGAGTGTCTGCATGTATTGAAGTGTGTTAGTGTGTTTTGTCCTATTGAACTGTGGTGGACTGTGACAGGTTGTGAGGGCGTAACACTCAGTAGGTGAGTGGATTGACATGTTGCCTGAGATAAGACTCTGATCAAACTGACCCACCATGGGCACACACACATTCAAATCAGTGCCATCAGCTAATAAATTAAAGAGTTTAATAATGACTGTGTCTGTAAATGACATTAATGACAAATAAACAATGGAGGAAAAAGTTTTTTCCCTAGCTGTGCCGATGCGTAGCCTATTACCTCTCATGCAGATGTAGACTTCGTGTTTGCCATCAGGTCGCATATATAGAGTGACCCACTCAGTATTTGCAGATGTTTGTATTACTGACTCAGTCAAGCTGTTAGCGCAGCTTTTTATCTTGACCTCAGAGCTCTGTTGACTTTACGGCATCCTCATCCTCTTCCCATAAAACAGTATTTGTTGATTCCAAAGTTAATAAAGGACTTCTGGAACTAAAAAGTAGCTCTTCAAAAAGAAAAACAGTAAAGAACCTCAGGGAACACACTGACCTTTTCAGAGCTGGTTGGCTTATATCATCAAGGAGACATCGAACCTCTCACCTTTGAGTACTGTTCAAATGTCGACTTGGCCTTTTTAAACCAGGCTGACCGCATGCTGTCAGAGCTTTTCTTTTTTTTTTGTTTTTTATTTCTCAGTGTTTGCTGTTTCATTTTGCTGATATTAGTGTGGTAAGACTAACCAGACTTGATTGATTTCCACATTGACAAAGATATAGTAAGATTAAAACTTTTTTTTATAATACTGCAGCCACAGTGTTGCTGAGTATTATCTGACCATGAGTTTAAAAAAACATTACAGAGCCTTGTGGCCACAGTATTTAACTTAATATTTACACTTATTATTTCTAGGAATGATAATAATAATTTATGTGAACATACATGTAATTGTATCTTTACTGGATTTCCCCTTGCTGTCAAATCACAATCAAATCAAAAATCGTCCTCTCAGCCTCTGTGTCCCACAGTACGAACATAACACACTGCAGCGTACTTAAAGCTAATGCATTTTTTGCTGGCTAAAATTGGCCTAGATGTGTGTGGACGTGTTTATGGGGCTAGGTGTGGAGGTAATGTGGGTGTGGATGAGGTAAACACTTTCAGGGGATTAAATTCTTCATATAAGCATGTATATACAGTATATACAGTGACAAGCTTATGGGACTTTTCAAGGTCACATGGTGACATATATTGTAGACAGGTTAGTCAAACACATATCCATGGACACAAACTCATGATACAGCAAATGCCTGCATGTAAAGTAAAAGAAAAAAGACCTTTCATTCTCTTAGTTGTGCAGCATATTTTGTGGACATGGTCGTATGTCTCAGTCTGCGCATTTGGTTATATGATGGGTTCATGATAATTTGAAAGAGGCATCTGGTCATTGGCCAGTGGTAATACTTAACAGATACTCAATTTTTTCTGATGACAGTCTCAAGTAGAGCAACATGAACTGTCCCAGACTTATGTAGACCTGACAGTAAATTGTTCAGTGTGTGTGTGTGTGTGCATGCTGACTTGATGATGTTTAAACGAGTGGCCTCAGCTGTCTCAACAAGTTAAACAATCTTCACAAACACAGTAGACAGAAAGAGGTAAGGAGCAAGAGAAATAGGGAGCGTAGAAAGAAAGATAATTCTAGGTTATAAACTTCCTCTGGGATATTTTTCTCAGAGAAGAAAGAATTCATCAGTGTAAAAAGTTTTTTCAGCATTTTACTTCGGGTACTTCAAAATTGAAATGTTTGGTGGTCTCATAAAATCGCAGCATCGCAACAGAGAGAGAGACGGTAATTTTATAATGATAATGACTGAACTCCAGACTCTACATGAAAGATGCCCCAGGGAGGCAACTGATAGAAGCAAACCACAGAAAAGCAGGCACCACAGGAACCGGGGGTGGTGGTGGTGGGGGTGATGAAGGGATGAGAGCGGATGAGGGTACAGATTGGTTCTGCTTCAGCTAGATTGTGACCCTAACCACATATGCAGGATTTATTTACCTTTTTAGATTTCAAAGCTCCATATGTGAGGTGTTCTCATATCTGACCCTTTGTAATCATCAGCGGTCAATCATTCAGTTATAGAGGATGTTACAGTTTCAATGTACAGTGAACTATGTTGTTATACAGTATCTGTCTATATATGTTATACAGTATTTTTTATGTTTTTTTGTGCAAAATTCTAGGTGCCAGCCAGAGTAGATGGGTTATCGCCATTGAGCTCCATGGTAGGTTCTTTAGCCTTCTGTATTTTGGTTATTTTGTACCACTTGTTTCTTTATGTTTGCACGTGTGCGTGTTCTGTGGCCATTTTAGGGCATCTCCAGTTCCGCTTGTGTAGTTCAACTCTCTTTTGCCAGACTTGGCTTAACTTTAATCAGTCTGAGCTGTTCTTTGTCACGCTTTACTCAGCTTCCATCAGCCCTTCTGTCCTGTGTCATTTTGACTTACTTTGCTTTGTCATTTGTGGCTTTACGAGGTCAGTTTCTGCTGCACTGCCAGCCTGAACTGTATTTCATCAGTGGTAGTTTGTTAGTGTGTCAGATGTCCATTGGACTCAGCTGCATTTTGTTAACTGTGGGTGTACCTTGTCGGGCTCAGATGGCTGAGATGGCCCTTTGTGAGCCTGAGCTTAACTTTCAGGGTGATGCAGGTATGTTACTTATAGCAAATACTGCAAATACTTATAGGTAGCAATGTAAGATACTGATATATTAGCATAATTTTAAAAGATTGATGTCTGTCACTGTTTGAAAGTACAGCTTTTTGACTATTGTATTATTAAAAAGTTAACTAAATTAAGTCTTACGACTGCAGCTCTTTCATGAGGAGAAATGGCCAAAAATGCTCAAAACTGGCTACTGTATACTGTATGTTCTTTGATACCCTCTGATGCCGTATTAATTATTTATGCAGTGTACTGTGACTGACCTTTTCCACTCCCTCTGTCTTTCCCACTCAAAGACTCAAAACACAGAAGAGACAGTCAGGAAGTGTCCAGACATTACAGATCGTCTGAGGCTTCTTGAGCAGGAAGTGGGCCGCTACAGAGAGGAATCTAGGAAGTCACAAGCCGAGGTGGAGAGGCTAATGGCAGCTCTGAGGGATGCTGAGATGGACAAATCATGCAAAGAGAAGAAAATTGCTGATCTTGAGAGGTGAGGGTCAAAAAGTCAATGACATTCATATCCGTCACAGGACACCACCTGGGTGTCTTCAGAGAGCAATGTTCTTCCAAGTGACCGGATCTTTGTAAGATCTCAATTCATTCCTAAGTGCTCTATTTATAAAGGAGTAATCCATGAGACATAAACTGTCTAAATTGTGTCCTCCCAGCTCTTGAAACCACTTCCACACTGTCATGCTTTTTGCCTGATGTAATCACACTTCAGAAATGTATGATTTGACCTATGTACATGTGTTATTTTTTAATCTTTTGACTTAATGTCTTATCATTTGTTTTGTGTATCAATGTCTGCAGACCTGGGTAAGTAGTTCTTAGTGTGCCTGTTAAACATACCATGATAATACCGCATGTCCATAGCCATTACTCTTGACATCATGCCATAACTGTGGGCCTGATTTTATATGTTCCCAGGTATAAAGTTGGGAATAGGTGCATTTTCCCAACAAGTCCAGATTTGACTATCCCAGTGGGACAATAAATGCACAATACATTTGTGTACCAAACAATTGCAGCTCTCATTCTTATCACTACAAAAAATACAATGAGAGACTTTATGTT
>JAUBNQ010000026.1:14355090-14373912 GCA_032353495.1 Ctenopoma kingsleyae | reverse complement strand
AAAAGAAAAAAAGAACAGTGCTTTGACATCCAGGAATAAAGTGTAGCTGCTTACGTTGGAAGGCGCATGTGTTGAGTGCTCCAGGTGGAAGGCACAAGAGGAAATGTGAAAAATTACTTATCAGTTTAGGAAATGTTTGGACTCAAGCACAATGTTCTCTGTCTCTCTCTCACTCCATCTTTCTAAGAAATGTCACTGTAATAAAACATTATTCCCCCTCTATGAATTTACTCATTTTGCTCATCAACAAATCACAGTTCTCCTTCATATTTTCCACTTCACATACAGCCCAGACTGTCTGCTCCTTATTCACACTCATTTGCTCATTTGCCTGCACACTGGTCAAAATGCTTACTTCATTTTGCCCTGATGGGTTGATGCAGGTATATCAGCTATCAAAAAGGACCAGCGTATCTGCTGGTTTATACACCTGTGCCACTAGCGTCTGTGTGTGATAACTGATATGCCCTCATGGCAAGTTTGTTCTCCACAGACATGCATCTGAGCTTATAAAAATACACACACAGACATCAAAGATCAGAGTATAAACAGATTAATCTCCTCCTCCTCTTCACTGTGTAAATATGTGGGCACATATATGCATCTGTGTACATATACTGTACTTCATTCTTAATTGTAGCAGAATTGCATGATTATTTTTAATTTTGCTGTAGTTTTTAAAACTCATACGCATAAGAATCACTAAAAAAAAACCTCTAAAATCAACAGAAGTTATATGAGAATACAAGCCAGAGGCATGAAACAACATGCCTAATAAATGACATATGTGCTTTGTATAAGCAGAATTATATAAGTTATAAACATTAATAAAAATGTTTCCCCTCCTGCTCTGTGATCTTATGTTATAATAAAAATGAGCCCAAACCATTTGAAAGTGACTGTTGGGGTTGTATCAAACGTATTCCTTATGTTGTTAGGTATATTCACATTAATTGCACATCAACATTACTTATAAAAGCTAACACACGTGTGTACACACACACACACACACACACACCATTCTAAAGGCTTTGACAACAAATATTTGCCCATGTGTGGGGGGCAGCTTGTAGGTTCTGCCCAGAGTAAACACACCAGTGTGGCTATGGAATAAAAATGTGGTGCATTTTAGCATCTGCTCGGTCAAAGCCTGTTTACAGTTTTGCAGGGTTCTCTTAAGCCCTAATTTGTCACTGTCAGCTTTCTCACACTTTCTGTGCATTTTTTTAAAGTGTGAAGGTCAAACTGGGAGCTCATGAAGTTTGTTTTGATTCTATTTTGTTTGTGAGAAGATATGGATTTTGTAGCATGGGTGTGTGTATGTCTTTTAGTGTGTGGCGTTTGTGAGTTTTGCGTGTCTACTACTGAATGTTTGTGTGTGTGTGTGTGGATGTGTTCGAGCGTGTGTTCATATATATTTCTATACATATTTATATGTGTTTGTGTATGTGCCATAGTTCAGCAAATGACAAGGAGCAGATCTTAGTGTGGAGATAAATACACAGCCATCCCAGCTGAGTAATGTGCAGTTTGGCTCTTTAATCAAAACCTCAGCAATGCAGCACACCGACAGCAGATTTATTATCCTGTCTATTGTTTCTGGCAGTGTTTTTAGACTTCAATTTAGCCGTCGATTTATATTTTTAAACAGCTATGTTCTTTTGCGTGGGTTGGTGTCAACCTGTCTTCTCATCTGTAGACTTACCTCTTGCACATATCTATTTTTGAGAATGCGCATTTGTGTACGTGCTTGTGCTTGCATCTCCTGTCTGCTTGTGTTTGTGTGTTTTGTTGTTGAAAGATTTGCACAGCAGTGTCTTACATCCATCAGTCAAGTCTTATCTTGTCCCAGTCTGCCATCTTACTATGTGCTTCCATGCTTTACTGTATGCACTCTACCATTTACCTGCAGGCCTCATTTTATCCCTGAAAATAAAGCAAAACAGGACAATGAAACAAAAACCATATACATTTCATGTATGCATTTGATGTGTTCATCAATACTACATTTAGTAGTTCATTCACACCATCAAAAACACACAAACTGTTAGGAAAAGAGATTTAAGTTAAACTAGGGTACATGATGAGTAATATGTGAAATACATCATTATTTGTAGTTTATATATCTTTAATGAGCTTTTCTTTATCTGTTGTCATCCATGTTTCTCGCTCTGAAGGCAAATCAAGTCCCCTAACATCCAGAAGCAGACAGTGCTGGGTGAGATGAGGAAAGATGCCCTGACTGACAGACATCCACACTCTTTATCGCAGGTTTGAATATATGTGTTTGTGTAGTTTAGCGCTTCGTTACCTCTTCATCCTGGAGAGCTCAGATTGGTTCATACTCATTTCTGTCATTGTCCCTCAGGAACTATCATCTTCCTCTTCACTTCCTCTGCATCTTCCTACATTTTGTTCACTGTTTTCTGTTCTGTTTAATTCTGCCCGTCTGAGTGGGGGAAGTCCTGTTCTAGTCTTTCATGTCTCCTGCCCTCCCTCATTGCATCTCAGTCAGTCCTAAGTGGAAGAGACAGGCATTTAGTCCAGCAGAAATCAGCTCAATACACTAACTGGTAGCAGAAGCTCAATGGGTCAGATGGTTAATGGTAAAGGACTGAGTTTAGTCAGACAAGAGACACAGAATGTCTGTAAATCAAGTGATATAATTTCTGTTATGTACTAGCTGTTGAAATGAGTGTCACCTGTTTGCTCAATAGTGTATGCACGTGTCTGTATGCATACTTGTGTACTAGCCTGTAGAGCTATGCTGAGGTGTTAATATGCAGAGAGCAGCCATGCCAGGTAATTCCCATGGGACCAATGAAGTAGAGTACAACCTCTCTATAGCCCTCAGCCAAATAGAGCCAGCTCCCCTCTTTCAGTCTGTTTTTGGTAGAGCTATTTTGTTATTTCTGCTGGCGGCAGCATCCAACATCCCATTTCCTCTTCCAAACAGTGTCTGAGTAGCAAGCATTAATATTGCTATAACCTGGAAAGAGACATGAAGTCAGTGCCAGAAAGAAAGAAAAAGGTATAGGGACAAGTGCAAGTGGGATTGATGTCAAGGAAGATAGATGACGTCCACAAATATAGCAAAATAGAAAGCTTTGGTGGTTGAGTTAGTTTTTTTTTTTTTTAAGATGGTGTGTGCGTATTATAAAATATTGACCAAAGGAAATACTACTGTTAGAGCAGATGCATCTATTTAAGCTAATGCTCAAGATTATTGTCATTGAAGATTGTTGTGTCATTGTGATTTTTCCAAATAAGAGCCTGGTTAATGGAAATTTGTGGCTGACACTGACTCCATATTAAAACTAGCAATAATTGATTACCCTTTTCAACTGTTATAGCTGCATTTGTATTTGTGTTTTTAGTGAAATGTTTGGTACCCATATTCATGCAACCCTCAGAATGGTGCCTATTAGCTTTGGTGATCCTGTGATATTTGATCTAGTTCTCCATTGCTTTGGTTTGTGACAAAATACCTGAAAAACTATTTCCATCAGCCTCAGCTGTATTTTGTGTAGTTTTCTCGCTCTCTTTCCTCTGCTTGTGCTTGCTCTCAATTTATCTCTGGGACCATCAGGAACACAGCACGCTGCGAGGGTAAACACAAACAAACAAGGCCTTCCCTCATCGCTCTCTCTCTCTCTCTCCCCATCCAACCAGAAGAGTTTATGTGGGATGGTGAGATAGCATCTCTCTGCTCCATCGTCTCCATCACACCACGCTGCACTTCAGAAACACAGAGAAAACATACATCGGAACTGTTCACTTCACACGGGGCTTTTGTTTCTCTTTTATCTGTAATGGCCAGGCATCAGCAAGAGTCAGAGGCGCAAGCATTATAGAAACTTTTTAAGTGGGTACAGTTTAGCAACACAACGCAGGTTTCAAGACTTTCCTTCACTCTATGCTTCATCCCACACACTCTACACTTATATATGAAATATCTGGTTTTGTACACATACTTAGCATTCTTTAAATCCTGAAATAGGAACGTTAGGTTGATGCTGCACACACACCTTTTTTGACAGAGACAGATGTCTATTTCTGCTCAGATCAGATTATATGGGTAAGTGAATCTTAGGTACACAGCTGCTGGAAATGTGCATTCTCTCACTCTCTACTCGTTTATTTTAGTGATTATAATCCCTCCATCAAACCCAAAAAAGGCCAGACGCCATAATGATCCTTCCCAAGGGCCTTAGGTGATGATTGGTACTGCAGAGGCAATTATCTTTCCATTTCTCCACACTCGCTGTATCTTTCTTACCCAATTTTCCATTCTTTGTATTCTTGAACACTAGCAATATTCTCTTGTTACTAATAAAACTCACAGATACGCTCACACAGGCCGACACATATACTGTACATGTGCACACTCACACACAGGCAGACACCGCTTTCTGGTTAGGTTTCATTCAGGGGTCCAGCGGTGGCAGCCCCATCTCAGTGGGGTGTGTGTATGAGTGTGTGTGCGCGTGCATGCCTGTGTTTCTGCCTGTGAGGCGGGGGCACACCAGTACTTGTTGATTCTGGTGCCTCGAGTTACTCCCCATCTGTCACATCCAATTACAGTTTCGGTCTGCTGACGCACACAGCCTGCCTCTGTGTGTGTTTGCCGGTGTTTGTCGTTCACCTCCAGCTGTGTTGTGCTGACGTGAGGAGCCACAAGTGTCCGCTTGTGATTTGACTGGGTTGGTGCTATTTTCATCACACTCAGGGACAATTCAATTGCTTCTGTTTTAGTCAGCATTACAGGTTGATTAGTCTTTTTGTTTCTCAGCTATCTGGTAGTAGTATTGAATTTGAATTTGCTCAAATAAAAAATGTTTTTTTACTAGTACTGTTACCGTAACTCAACACATTTTCTCTTTAATATTTACTAGGAACAAGCTATTAATGTGCATCTCACATGTTCCATTCACTGTCTCATAAAATGACTTTCACATTAATTTTCAGTTCACATTTCACTTTTCAGGTTGACTCGCGTATAGCACCTTCATTTTTGCCATGACATTTGATTCCCCATGTGCGAGCCATGGCACTGTTTAACCTGGAACTCACCTTCATGCAATGCAAAAATAGTTTAAAGTGCTGGTTGACTTGGTAATAGCATTAGATAGCATGCAAGTCAACCTATAGCTGACGCAAATGTTTCCAGGCATTCAAATTCAGTAATTCACATTTACAACCAGTCATTTTTGTGATGTGAAGCCAGTTTAAAAGTGTTCAGTGAGGCCCAGTGAAACGCTGAAATATTTCAGCCTGCGAGTGACATCCATCACAATGAAATCAGCAGTTTTCTTTGTTGCCAGTTTTGCTTTGTGGCTACTTGGGGAGGGTCACCTTTGCATCTTCATTGCTCCCAACACATTTTCTTGCCACTTGTTGCTTGTACTTCATCATATTCATCAACAAGTGTATTGCCAAGTTGTAATGGTTTTCATTCTGCTGTTTTAATGAGAGATATCTCCTCTCACTATTGCAGTGCAGCCAGTTCTCCTCATAGAAGGTCGTACTTACTGTGTCTAGAAAGGTGTTTACATGAAGTTTCAAGTATACCACATAGTTTAATTCAACTTTTATTGGAAAGTGTCTTCTTGTCCATGTGTCTCCAAGGCTTCTGCGCTGCTCCCACAAAAGTGTGAACATGTGAACATGAAGGCAAGTCAACTTCTATGAGCAGGAGAGAAAGTAAACAAAAAATCAGACACAGAGTGAAAGAGAGAGAATTGGGGGGTTTATTATTTCTGTCCAGTGTTTTCTTTCACAGTTCCATCACCCAGTGTGGAGAGGGGTCCTTTCCTCCCACTCACCATAGGTGTCAGAGAGGCCACACACAAACTGTGCGAGTGAATGTGCGCAGTACACTCTACACACTCATCCATGCACACACTCATATGGATGACAGCAAAGGTCATAGCACTTACTTACACCCTCTCTCCATCACTTATCACTCTCTTCTGTCTTGGCTGTGTCTATTTTCTCTAAGAAAAATCTTGTTCTTCTCTCACCATAGCTTTCTCAAGTCTCTCATTTGTTTCTGTTTTACATGGATTGGATTCCTTTCCTTTGGATCCAAGCAAATTCAGCTTTCCTCAAATTATCTTCTGCCAATACTGTATTTTTTCCAATGCGAAAACGATGATTAATATATAATACAAAGCATATTCAAAGAAAAACACTCTCTCCCTGGCTTTTGCTGCTTTGTTTCCATCCCTCCTCCTCGTACTGCTCCCCTGAACTCCTTATACTCCCTCAGCTTCCTTCTATAGCTTCCCAGGATGCCATGCGGGAGACGGTAGAGCGGATCAGGGAGTTGGAGATGGCTCTGAGGGAGAGCATGAACACCTCTGCACATAGGGAGGCTCTCTGGGCGCAGGAGGAGGCAGCTCGCATTGAGGCCCAGAGACAGGTCTACATGATGTTACACACAGATGGAAGAACATATACAGACATTCATGCATACAGACAGTCACATGCATCTCTACATAGGCAGCCTTGCCTATCTTTAAAACTGAGTTTGGGTTTCAACTGACTGACAACTAGAACTACTCAGACAATTTGAAGAACTTAACTGCACCCCCACGTGGTTAAAAGTGTTACTGCACGCAGACTGGGGTCAACCAGTGATCCTTAATCACTCTATATAACCAATACATATTTATACAAAACTGATAGTTGTCTTTTCCTTCCTGTCTGTCTTTTCTTAATTCACTTTTACTTTTCTTAACATGCTTTTGTTTATTTTCTCTCTTAAAGCTGGAATTTAAAACTGAACCAAAAAATTCCAGCATCTTCCTTTAATTTTGTCTCTTGTTACGTTTGCTGTTATATGCTTGAAAATGTAAGGCTATGTTTGACATATTGTGAATTTATGTGCATACAATCAGAATTCATTAGCTAAGCTTTAGACTTTGGGTTTTGCAGTCTTGATGGAATGCAGGCTGCCAAATATCCCGCTATCTATCTGTATGTGACTGCCAGCTGCTTGGTCGAAAAGCTTTAAGTGGGTTCAAAAGAGTGTGTGTGTGTGTGTGTACTTTTGTATATATGTATGTGTGTAGGTGTCTCTACGTTGGGAAAGAGAAACAGCATAATGGAGTGTGTTTCTCCCCGGTGTGAGTGTGCATTTGAATGAGAATGACCTCGCATTACTTATGAGTGCCACGAGTAATATGAGAGCAATTGGTGGTTAAACAAGAACTAACATTTTGAGGCGGAATGGTGGCTGTATTGCTTCAAACACACACACAGACACACACACACACACACACACAAACATTAAACGACAAGCTGATAAAGGAGAACTTAAAAGATGAAGACAGGAGACTGGTGGACAGAGCAGAAATGTAAGAGAAGGTCAAACTTAGTTTAGTAAATTCTGTGAGAGCCAATGTTAACTGCGGCTTGTTTTTTTCCTCCTTTATGCAATTTCTGTACTTTGCATGCTCGACTTACAGTCAGCATGGATACTGTGTTTATCAAACAATATTCTGATCCACTGAGAAGTCTGAAAGAAAATTATATTTATGTCTGTGGGACTTTTTGCACACATAGAAGTGGATGATTCAGATTTGACCTTAGTTTACCCACATATAGCCAAAGAATCAGGGAAATCCTTTCCTAACTTGTGACACGTTAACACTCATTGACCCCAAAAAGCCACTGTCAACTTCAAGTCAATCCAGACCCTACATATAGTGAGCCAGCATGCAGTCATACTGGTGACTGAACCTGACACGTATTGAGATTGAATAGTTTCAGTCACATTGCCAACATATGGAAAGATACCAATTTCTCTGGCGCTCAAAGTGCTCAGTCACTGATACTCACTGGTAGGTGCTGTCAACATACTGAACTTTGTGAGCCAACATGATGTCACCACATAAGGAGGCAGCGAGTCAACATGCCATTAACATGTAGTTACACAGTCGTCAGTCAACTGCCGCTCTTGCCTCAGACGTAGGAGAAAAAGAGTGTCTGTGGAGAAGGATGAATACAGAGAGAGAGACAAGTCCTTCTAAAACATCACCTGACCTTGGCACTATTTCAGAGCAGCCTGCCAGACGCACATTTTCACATCCCCCCTCCTCACTCTCTCCCTGATTTTTTTTCTTTCTTCTCCCCTCTGTCCCAGAGTAATCAGTCTCATGATGTGTAATGCGCTGAAAGTCTTCCATCAGCCTGACCTGCTGAAATGGAGCATTGGTAATGCCCTGGGTCACTTTTCTTCACACCCCCATTCTCTAAGTCTCTCACTCCTTCTCTGCTTCTCTCTGTCTCCTCACTTTCTCCTGCCATCATTTATGTGGTCCATCCATTGTCCTGAACCTCATTCTTTCCCATCTGCCTTCTTAAGTTGTCGCATTCAATTATCTAGCTGCTCTCTCTACCTTTTTCTTCATTTCTCTTCCTGTCTCTTTCTCTTTCTCTCTCTCTGTGGCGTTTGAACTAGGCCTTTGAACCAGCAACACCGACACAAATGGACAAGAGGGATTTGGCCCTTACCTCTGAGCCCCCAATCAGCTTAGCATCTAAAGGGGCTTTGGGGCAGTCTTAGTGAGCCTTAGCCTGGCTGGGGGGCTTTGCCTTGAAGTTGAGCTAAATTAGCACGCACAGGCTCACTGCTAAGCTGATTAAGGCCCTAATTTCACTAAAATGCATTGTATTCCTTACTAATGATGTGATTGTGAAGTGAGGGCTAGCCTGGGTGGTTGATTTAATGGGACTGGGAGAGAGGCAGTTGGCACATAGCGGTTGATAGAGGTTGATGTGGTGTGTGTGTGTGTGTGTGTGTGTGTGTGTGTGTGTGAGTGAGAGAGACAGAGGGAGAGAGACTCTTCGCTTTCAAGATGAAACAACTGGCTGTGGAATCTATTAAACCTGAAAGAAGACATCAAACACTAAACACAGTGCGAGTTTGGTCAGTTTGATGTCTTACTTACTGGACATTTCATGTCAGTTCAGGTCAGTTGTTGTTGGCAAAGAGATGAGCTGTATTTTATTTAAATAGTCCTTTTTTCCACGAAGATATGACTGAATGTTGTCACTTTCCAGCCATTTTAAAATTCGGTTTTTCTCTCTTTCTTTGCTTCCAATATGTTGCCTCTGCTTCTATTTGTGTTATTCATGAACAGTCAGTGTGCAAATTATCTGACATCTGTGAAACACACCTAGAAAACTGGCGGAGATGGAGAGTGTCCTGAAAATGTGTGAACGATTTGGCCCCTTCATAAAAGAGGCCCATTCCTTTTTTTGTTTCCTACCCCATGTAGTGCTCTCCCCTAACACTTATTTTCTCTTTCTTTCCCTTTGTTCATTTGAGACCCAAAACTTCAGAGTTTATTGTTTGTCTGTGTTACATCTTACATCTGCATATTATCAGAATTAAACAAAGATCAATTCATATTTCGCAGTCTTCAATTTACTTCATCTGTGCAAGCCTGTGTAGTAGTGGAGGCTATTGTCAAGTACTTGTTGTTAGACAATTAGCCACTTCCTGTCTTAGGATAACAACGCCCTGAGGTCACATCCTGTCTGTCAGACACTCACAGGTTGGTCACACAGGCCTGTGTGGCTGGAGGGCATGTGTGTGCAAAGGGAGGAGATGTAGTTGTGGTGCTGAGCATTTTTCTCACCTTTTAAACTAGTACCACACTTGACAGTGAGATAAAGTAAGTGGAGAAAGCTGGAGCATTTTTTTCCAGCAAAAGTTTCAGTCTACATATCATTCAACTAATCTTTGAACCCGAGACATTTCACCTGATCCTTCTTGTCTGTCTGTCAGTCATTTTACATCATTTTATCATTCCCACACTGCCTGTAAAACATAAAGTGACTAGACAAATAAAATTTTACAAAACTGTGTATCTGATAACCTCACTGTACCATTGACACGTGTGTGTGTGTATGTAAGACAGGCCATACATAAATGCAGTGCTAAGTTTCTTATGTTAGCAGAGCCATGTGTGCAAGTATACTAGTATGTTTTCATTCAGCTTAAGCTTGGGTGTCTATTTATCTGTTTAAATAGCTGGAGGAACTGATGGGAGCTTTGGAGAAAACTCGGCAAGAGCTGGACGCCACAAAACTTCGCCTATCCTCCACTCAGCAGTCCCTGCATGAGAGAGACGGCCACCTAAACAGTTTGCGCCAGGAGAGACGAAAACAGCTGGAGGAGATTCTGGAGATGAAGTTAGTCTCACACTCTCCTGTGTGTTTAAATATATGGAGCATTTACTATATTTTCTGCCATTTATTTATACTGTATCTTATCTATCTGCCTACCCTCAATCTATCCTACCCAACTATTCTTAGAGAAAGAAGCATGCACAGTCTAGGGGTTTTGGGGTTGTGACTGCACACTTAGCCCATAAAGCAAATGACCGAGGATTTTATCAGGAGCGTTTTCATTGCCCTGCAAACAACTTTGTCTAATACTGTGTTAAGATTCAAGATTCAAAAAACTTTATTAGTCCCAGAGGGAAGTTTTTTGTTTGCCTTGTTACAGCTGCTCTCAGTTCAAAAGGAAAGAAAAGAACCACAACCAGAAAAGATGAACACCAACACAAGTACAAAATGCTCAATACACAAATACCAGAATACACAATATGAAAAATCTATGGCATAAATAATGATTATGGTTGTTGTCCACACCCCAGAGTTTGGACAGCATCCTCCTCTCAGCTACAAGCATGTTTATCTGGTCACCTGTTGTGAAGCTGTGCTTGAGTGTTATTTAGACATCAGTGCTGAGGTGTGTTTTGAAGCAGCTTAAGCCTTTGTCTATAGCAGCCTTGTGAAAAGGACAGGTGGTGCAGCCTAAAACAGCAGGTCAGAAAGATACTGCATGTGTGCCCCTGTAGTTTTCACATAAATGTCTGTGTGTGTGACAAAGAGAGAGTTAGAGAAAAAGGAAACCAAAAGAATGTGCAGGCCTGTTTGTGTAAGTGTGTGTCAGCAGGAATGTATGAATGTGTGACTGAGTTGCATGATCTGTCAGTGGAGCAGCTACAGTACATGTGTGTTTGCTTTAAGTGCTCTGATTGAAGGGGCATGGAACCACGTATCTGGTTGTCATGTGCCACAGAGAAATGCCTTTAATGTCAGTCACTCCGTGCAGTACAAAAGGAATGGCTGACAAATGTGCATTGAAAACACAACCAAACATCCATTACGCCTCACAACCGCCTTTTGACCACACTAACTGTAAAATAATGTGTATATGCATTTATCTATATGCATAAATATATACCGTAAGCATACAATTTATGAATGAGTACAATTTGATGGGAACCAAGAAAGACTGAGCCCACTGTCATGTACTGTATCTGCACACACTTGTGGTACAAACCCCTCCTCTCTGATCCAGTTTTCTTCATCAAAACTTTACCAGGCATTTTTAGCAGAGTAAATATGTTACATATCATATAGACAAAACTCATGCTTCTAGTTTTGTATGTGAAATTAAGAAAACATTCACAGACCAAGCATGTGTGTGAATGGTACTTCAGTATTTGCTGCCTTTGGGCTTAAATAGTTATTATATTACCATTTGAAAAATTTCAGAGGATGAAGGTTTGTGTGATGGTTCATTGACACAAACAGCAACACAGTAGATGCATTCTTTTCCTTTGTGTTCAGGATTTTGACTGAATACAAGTCTACACTGGTAAGAGCTAATGTAGGGGGCCACAGGGGGCATGAGTGTGTGTGTGGTCTCTTGTGCATTGGATTGTGTATGTGTCTGCGTGTATGAAGAGGTTAAAGGCTGGGGTTTGGGGTCGCTGATGATAAGGATTAAAGGACTGCTGAACTGCAAGGGGCGAAGCTTCATGGGACTGACTTACATCTCAACAAGCCACAAAGATACGCACACAACCTCAGTGGAACTCACATATAATCACTCACGTCTGCAGACATCCACATACTTACACAAACTTTGGCTTTTTTGCTTTAAAAGGAGCCATTTTCCCACAGCACAGCCCCGGTCCAAGTTAGCACAGGGAAAACTAAACAGGAAAGATAGGGCAGAGAAAGAAAGGTAACGAGAGAGAGAGTTAGAGTGAGAGCAAGAAAAAAATAGACAGAGAGAGAATGGGAGGGTGAGGAGGATGGAATGAAGGGGCTACACAGACTGAAGTATTTCAAATCTTAGAAATCATGAGAGAAGTTTGATTGCATGCCAAGTCTCTCCCTCTCTCCGCTGTAATGTGGCATTTGTCAAGAAGACCAGCTGAAGCAAACCATGTGAGGCACGTTCCCCAGTGAACTGGGGAGCTCTCTGTGTGTTTTTTAACTTGTGTGTATGTGTGTGTATAAGCCGAGAGGGTACGAGAGAGAGAGCAGACTCTTGGCTTTTCAACACTGTTAATGAAAGAGACAAGAGGGGAAAAAATCATTTTCAATATCCTCTTATTGCATGCTTGGTTTCCTAGCTTGTGTTGTATGTGCATGTGTGTGTAGATATAGAGCTGAATACTTGATGTATAAGGAGCGGTGCAGGGTCTGCTCTATCACCCCACACCAGATTGAGTTTCTTCCATACTGTACAGTATTCACACACACACACAGACACAGATGGCCTCCAGAGGAGGTAGTCATCACATGAGTTTAGGGCCACAGAGTATAGGTGCACAATAGAGAAATTATGTGTTTGGACATTTTGAATAGCTAGTCATTGAGATGTTTCCATATTCTGAACGGGATAATACTACATGCCACAACATCACAGAGGCCTACTGAACCTGATCGTCCCATACACACTGGGAATGTAGCTGATATTATCTCTGTTTACATTTTAGTGATGGAAAATGATGATAGAGCAATGGTAGCGGCAGCTTTGAGGTAGGCACATATAGAGACACAGAGTTGACAAAGTGGAAATTTGTAGATGTGGAGAATGGGAGAGATGACAATTTGACTGATGGTGGGGAAATTATACACACATTATTAGTCGCTATACTCTGAAAGACAGTAGAAGAAGTGAAGTGGAAAAGGATCACAGACAGGGTGAAAAATGGGTGAGACTTCACACAGCATGTGTGTCAACACCTGCCACACATCATATCATTCTCATATACAGTGCTGTGAAAAAATATTTTCTTCCTATTTTTTAAAGATAAAGTAAAATACAAAATGCAGTTTTGAAATGATTTCATTTATTTTTCACACCACTGTACTTGTTACGCCTGTAGTTATTAGTTAGTTAGTTAACATACCTGTTTTATATGTACATGCAGCCATAAATGTGAGCACACTGTGTGGTAATGCATAATATTTATGTAATGTGAATTTCACTTACCTCTATTTCCATAATATGTAAATGTAGAATTTCTTTTATGGAATTCAGGAAGAGTTAGCTGGTTACAGCTAATGGGAGTGCAAAAAAAATGAAATTGGAATAGAATTAAAAAAAAAAAAAAACTTAATGTAGGTGTGTGTTTTTGCTTCCTGTTTTTGTTTAATTGGATCAACCTACCATACCATAATGACGTGAATAGGATGCTAGAGAACACCACAGACAAAAACAAGAAAAGGATTTCTCAGTATAACATAAACATTTTTATTATGCCCTTGCTTGCCCTTTCTTTGAATGTTTACTTTACAGTAGCTCATAGAAACATAGCTTTCGTGCCATTCTGCAAAGCAAAATATCAGCCATATCTCATACACATTTGTTTTTATTATGTCATTAACTCAGCACATAAATGTACAGACAAATGAGCTTTTCTTCACAGTGGAAATGTAATAAACCCCAACTTATAATACCCGAAATTCAATTCTGTCCATGAAGTGCATTCAGGTATCTGTTTGTTGATCAGTTACAGTAACCCATGGCATAATGAAGCTTCAAGCAGTAGCGACATTATGACTTTCAAATCCCCAGTGTAGACATCCTGTCTGCACAGCACCATTGCCATGGTTACACTGTCTAAACACACAGAGAGACCAGCTGTACCGGCAAGGTCATGTCCCTACTCACTGATCTATCGGAAAGGCCTGGACACACACAAACTCACACATTAGATACACACTGACACACAATGACAAAAGTATATTTATACATTTCTGTATTTTGCAAACCAGTATTTAATTCACTTGCATGGTTTTGCAATTAAAATAACATTCACATAAAACCTGCAAAATCTTGTGTAGCACATAGAAATGTATTAAAAGACTTACAGTGGATGCACACATGTATTAGTGCCATTGTTGTGATGAGTAATGATGAGACATAGAGGGTCAGTGCAGTGTGTGAATGGGAATCTGTATTGCAGTGATGAGGAGGGGCTGACCACACATCACCTTCCTCTCTGTCTGAGCACGTTTGTATGTGTGTCGCCTTGTGGGAACTTCAGGCCATTCATCATGTCTGTCTGTGCTCCCCTGCCCTCTGACATGCATGTTTACCTTCGACATGTGTGCCGGCTGTCCGGCCTGTAGGTATGTTATTATGTCAGGGCCCAAGCATGCTCCACCCTTCTCCTCCTCCTTCTTCTTTGAGGTTTTGTCAATGGAAGGCTTCATCACATGGAAATCTATGCTTTGTAAGTCCTTATTCACTTCAGTACTGTACCGTAATAACAGACTTCCACCTGGGTCAAAACAGCAAGCTTCAGGGGTGAAGTGAACAGTCCAGAGATGCATTTGTGAAGACTGTTTAGAATAGTCAGTTTCTGAATTGGATATTGCTCTACTCAACTAATGTTACTGCATGTTAAATAAAGTCAAATATACTTTATTTGTATAGCAAATTTGAAAACTACCGAAGTTGAAGTGCTGAACAATTTTCAAATGCTTCAACAATAACACATACAAAATTAATAGATAAATAAACATATAAATTCCCATAAAAAGAAATATAACACATATATAAGTTACAGACAGTAGAAAAAATTAGAAAAAAGTAAAAATTGATAGAATAAGTAAAATAAGTGTGCCAATACAGATTAAGTGTCAAATTTTCCTCAAATCATGTTGCTTGGACTCCACTCTGTAACCATTGTGTCTTGAACTTGCGTCTCTCAGGTTTTGACTGTTCAGCTATTTGAATTATGGTTGTTTTTCATCAAAACTTTTTTTATTGCCTCTTATATGCAGTTTTTTTTTTTTTGGCTAGCATTGACCCTCTTGCTAAATCTAAATTTGTGTCCTGTACAGTATATGTAGCTTCCTACGTTTTGTAAAACTGAGACACAGATGTACCCACACTCTGTTTTCCTCCAGGTATGTTAATTGTTCAGCTTCTGTCATAATGGAAAGGATTTGTGAGCCATGGAGTGGCTGGGTGAAGTACCATTGTCAAGTTTATTAGTGACTGGTAGGTAACTGTATTATAAAGCTGATCTTGGACTGAAAGATATGTTGACACCAAAAAGACATTGGTCAAATACAGAGGCTTTTGCATGTGTATGTGTTTAGTTAGGCAGATAGGCAGAGATAGAAGATTCTTTCCACAGACAGAGAGAGCTTCTTATCCTAATCTGAAAACTGACATTGTGAAGATGCGAGGAATGTGACACACAAAAACAATAAAGAGTGCAGCGACTGACAGCTAAAGGAGAAGACAGGGAGACCATGTCAAGAAGACAATTGGAAGATGTTGCATGTGGAACCTGCTTTCACCTTTGTACTGTAAACTAGAGTAAAATCATTCTTTCATGATATCTTCTTGATATCATTCTCCACTGACTGAAATATTAAAGACCAGTAAATGCTATCCGTCCTTTTGTCTGATCTATCTCTTGACGGGTGGAAGAAGGCCTGGAATTTATCACATACCTAATAATTACTATCACAGGAAATGGCCCTGAGGAAGTAGGTGCAATAGCCCTGCTAATTAGTGTCAGTCGTAAACACACATGCATGCGCCCATACTTGTGTGCGCACACACACAAAGCTAATTAGTGTCATTTGGCTGGTGTAGAAGTTTTGGGAAGCCTTATCTGTTGGGCCTTAGGTAGACTAACACTCCCAAGATCACCCGGTTGTATGGATCTCAAGTCTAATTGATTGGAAATCTTGAGCAGTTAAGTGTGCACATGAGTGGATGATTGATTAGGTGGGCCCTGCAGTCTTAAAGAGGCAGCTCAGGTCACAGCGCCCAGAAGTGACCACTGACGGTTGATGGTGCTGTGTTAGTGTAGATATACTGATACCCTTAAAGCAGATCTGAATTTGAATTTAGATACATGTACAGATAGATTACATTAGAGATAGAGCGTAAGGGGTTAACTGAATGCGCAAAGAGAGTGTGCAGCAATGAGAGATTTTGGAAAGAAAGAGGGATGGGTTATTTTAAATGCAGCTGCATGTAATATGTTGTTGGATGTGCTGTGTTGTAAAACAGCCATTAAAACAGTGGCTTAGTGAAATACCCTCATGGTTTACCAATATGGGCACATGAAATGCTGGTATACCCACACAAGTGAGTCAATGGGGCTTACTGGCATATATTCACACACTGTAAACACCTCCAAGCCTCTGTGGTTGGCACACACACCTGAGCTCCAGCTCCTGTTTTTCTCTTCTGTGACTTCTCTGGCTATGTCTGTCTATCTGTCTGTCTGTCTTTATCTGGGTGCAAGAATGTCTCTGTGTTTATCCATCTGTATTTTTCTATCCCTTAATTTACAAATCAATTAGAAAAGGTTTAATGACAGATTGGAAAGGACTTTCTCTGCATCTCTATCCAAAGTTTATTTCTACACATTCAACTAGATGACATATTGTTACATAAAGGCCTCAGTAATGACTTAGTCTTTCCAACTCTCTCTCGGTTTGACTGGAGTTTTATTGGACCCTGCACCTCTTTTAGTGTTGCTGAGATGGTTCCCAGTAGGTTATAAAGGAGAATAATAGTAGAAATCGGCACTTCCCAGCACTCAGCTGCTCCAATGCTGCACACCAGTCAGCATACACCACAGCAGCCCCTGGCACTTCTGGATTGTGTATGTGTCTGATCTGGTTAATTCAGGGATGTAGACCCAAACTATAATTATCATTATGTACTTCTCGGCAGTGGCAGGAAGCAGCCCGAGCAAGTTTGCATGAATGTGTATATCCTTGCTGATGTGCACTGAATGTGTTTATTTGCAAAGGACAACATGTGCATACATGAATTTGTCTTTTGTGTGTGACTGTGTGAATATGTGCACATACAGTAGGAGCTATGATATGGAGAGTGAAAGATAAGCAGATTGTGCCAGCGGCTATGTGATGACTTTTCCTGCTCTTGTTTTGGACTTGCTCTTATTCATTCTGTCTCTGCTAAATGGAGACATATTGGAAACATGACTGTTCTCTCGGGGGCCAGTGGGTATCCAGAGTTTAGGACTGGCAAGGAGAAGACAGGAGAAGAAATGAGAGGAGAGTGGGAGAAAAGGAAATGAAAGGAGAAAGCTGGAAAGAGAATAAGAAGAAAATAAAAATTGAATCATGAGAGAAAGAAGGGGTCACTAGAGTTAAACTCACCACTAGGATTTAAAATCTCATAAAGACAAAAACTATGTTTGCCTTATTTGTTTGTAGATAGAAATTACACTTAAAGAAGCAACACCGACACTGTTAACTTTCACAACATTGCAATAAAACCTTTGTCCCTTTTTCACGATATCAGAATTGATGTCCAAGAAAATGCACGACAAAACATTGAAAAAAGAAAGAAAGAGAAAGAGTGAAACCCAAAGTTTATTTGGAGCAAGCGTCACATTGATTCAAGTTGGCAACCACAGCATAATTTTTGTAGTCCTTTAAAACTCCTTCTTTAAAACTACTAGAAGGCAGACGAGGCCTTCATGTGGGAGGACAGACTGTGTAGAGACAGGACTGGTCACCACTAAACAAACAACATAGGAATCTTGCAGAGACAAGAATGGCTAGAGGGAGTGTGAGCAAAGACAACGGCATGACTTTCAGCCTGTAAATGAAACACACAATATAGACAGTGTGTATATGCACGATAAGAAACGGTGTTGAGTAAGATTGGAAATTGTTGATATGAAGTTTATTGAGGTTAAATGTCCATACATTCATTATTGTAATCATGCAGTATAAAAAACAATAACTATAGGTAGAGGTAGTCCAGAATTGCATCACAATGATTCATTTTTTTCTTCATTATCAAACATAATGGCGATGATCGTTGTCTGTGCATGCTTGGTTACATTGCAAATAGACTGAATGTAGATAAAACAGCATAGTCCCACAGTAGATAAAACAGATCTTAGGTTTAACATACATCTAACTAACTTACTTGATGGTAACATTTGACTTGCTTTGCAAATATTACAAAATATTTTGATTCACTTGATCAAAAACTGTTAGTGTGAAAGAGCCAAACTATCCCTCACACTGTCGATTACTGCACTTTTTTGGTGCCTTCACTTTATACAGTGTATAGACAATAAGCCAAAACATTATGACATGATGAAGTGAATGACATTGATTATGACAAATGTCAAGGTCTGGATTATATTAGATGGAAAATGAACAGCTGGTTGTCATAATAAGTATGTTGGGCCTGGGAGAAATGGACAGGTGTAAAGACTTGAGAAACTTAGACCCAAACCAAATTGTTAAGGCCAGACAATTGGGTCAGAGCATCTCCTAGATGTTAAGATCTGGGTCAGCAGCTGTGAGTATAACTATACACTGTGGAAGCACTTATATTCATAATTAACAATAAATGACATGAGTGGAAACGAAGCAAAACAGCCTTCAAAGTGTTAAGGGTTTTATCTGCAATGATCTGCTCATATTGGTGGTGTTTGTGCTTGAGCTGGTGCCAAAAAAGTTAATCTTTCCACC
>JAUBNQ010000026.1:14331301-14345917 GCA_032353495.1 Ctenopoma kingsleyae | reverse complement strand
GTGTTGCGTAAGTCATATAGATTAATCATTTGACCCTGAGTACTTTTTCTCAACATGATGAAGATGTGTATTGGTAATGTACTTACAGTAAGTTTGTGTGTGTGTGTGTGTTTTTACAGTAGTGTGAGTGGAGCAGTGTTACTCTTTCTGTGACCCTCACCTCTGTCTCAGATGACAAGGCGCTTTAAACAACCCAGCTGTAGTATGTGTGTATGTGTAGGTGCCAGTACATGTGTGTGGTACAGTATAACCTTCTTGTGCCTTGAGGAGAAACTGTCAGTCAGGTGAGCAATAGTAAAGGGAGAAAATAGCCTCCCCTTTGAGAAACGAAAACCCTGCTCTGTCATTGGTTTAAGTCCTTGAAGGTTTCAGGTCAGAGCTCACCCGATTGGTTGAAGCTGTGTATGCGGTATGTTACAGACAGGTTACAAGGTCCGCACATGGATTATGTTTTTTCTCTCACTGATGTAGAAAACTCAGGTTACACAGGAAAAAGTATGGCCTTACACACACTCAGACAATTCCAGGCAAACATGGAGATACCCAAGGTCATCTAAATGGGAAAAAGCTGCCGCTGACATCATAATTATTGCGCTAGGCCTCGTTTATTTATATGTCCTGGTTTTTACAACAGGAATCCACAGATCACTCACTGATTCCTCAAAACATGATGCAGCTGCAATGGTGCTGTGGAGACTTGATGTCACTTGACATTCTGTCAGGCTGTTGGCAGCATATACCTGTGTATAATAAAGGAATTGTTCAACATTTTAGGGATTAGAAGATTGAAGTCTTATGTCTGTGATTTAAATATAGCTAAACTCAGGGCATGTGTAGAAGGACTTAGCATAAACAAGGGGCTGGGAGTGGTAGTGGTGCAGGTGTCAGGAGACAGTGTAAATTGAAGCAGTAATGATCGTTCTTCTTTGCATTTTAATTTCTCTTGCTTTTTGTTGAGTTTTACTACTAAACTTCTTTGTGTCTTCTGTATTGGAAATATGTCATTGTCATTGTTCCTCCTTGTTAAAGATATATAATACATCTTCCAACATCTCTAAAACATGTACTTTATTTGTTTAATCTCTTTTTCTGCATGAAAACCATCCAAATGTCCAAATATCTGCATTTTAAGAGGAGTTAAGTGGAAGGAGTACTGTATATTTTTATTAGTTTTCAGATCACTTTCTCAACTCATATCTGGCTATGCTGCAGAGCACATTGCAATATGTGAGTTATATGACAATATCAAACCCTCAGTGTGATAATAAAGATGGAGATATGTTCAGTCTCTATACCTGGCTGATGTTTCTCGTGTTTTTGAAAAAATCCAAAAGGGTGAATTACTCCTTTAAAACACATCCATCCTTCCATCACCCTAACCGTTTGTCTTCTCATGGGGTCCTACCCACACAGACGTGAGGAGAACATGCAAACTCGACTTACACCACCATGCCACCCCTCCTTTTAAATATATTCAGTTTAAGTTATATTTTTGAGTCTTTTATATATAGTTTTTGTCTTCACAACATAGTCTTGCCTGAAGGTTTTGAGAGAAAGTGTGATTATTCTCTTCATCTGAGGAGAGCACACGCTCACATTCACAGCCACCTGGTCTCTCTTGCTCTCTTTATTCTTCTCTGTTTGGGCCCCTCTATGTCACTCCCCTCTCTGTGACAGAACGCAGTGGTGGTCGTCTGGTCCTGCTCATCTCTGGGAGCAGTCAGCCATCTCTCCTCATCCCTGCTCCTTCTCTAAACATTTGGCTAGTTTTGGCAGATTTGTTGATTTTTGTCCACTCGTATTTTCCTTCTTGTTGCTGTAAAACTGATACATACTCTTTCAATTAAACCACCCCCCTCCCACTGGTCAGACCACTAGTGTGGGAGTGGGGGTGAGCAGAGTAAGTGGGTTGTATATTTTATTGCTGAAGTGAAAACACACACAACCTGGCCCAGTTCTGGTAGAACCATCTGCTGTCATGGAGTTTTCTTGTGAGGTACAGCTCAAGGTTAGCATGTAAATTTTAGCATTCTTGCTTGAATCACAGGATTAGCATGTAATGTCAAATATAACTGCTCAAGGGGGATATTGGAGTTGACATGAATCTCCAAACAAGACAGACATGCAGGTTTTATTTGTGGTGGGTATGGATAAACCCTACCTTATAGATTAAGATAAATAAAGGCTTTAATCCAGGCAAGCATACAGAAGGAAGTGGGTAATAGGTGGATCTGGCATGTGGCTGCAGGTTAGCTGCTTCAGGTTTGTATAGAGCTGATCCCATCTGAGGTAGCCAAAACTTGGACCTCATCAAAATACATTTTACCCACATTTAGAGTTGAAACACAGATTTACCATCACAACTGGCTTTGCAGCAGGCTTACCAAATGAAGCCAGAGCGTGTTTTATGTTGGAAATAGACATTTTCTCTACCTCCTAAGTTGTAAATAACACAGTGTTCCAAGGCCATAAATAATAGTGTCACACAACCATGCCCTATTTTCATGTCCTCTGCTTGCTCTCACCACAGGCCTCTAGTACTGCCTAGGCAGGGGCCCCCGGCCTTGTGCCGCACCTTCACACACTCACAATCAAGGAACAGCCATAAAATTCCTGTGGAATGTTTCTGCAGACCTGGACAGTTAAGTGGTTGAAAGGCATGATCACAAACTAGAAGAACTCATAATAGATGTTCTGGGAACAGATATTAGAAGGCTCCCCATGTTCTTGCTAACAAAATACATCACACATGCACATAAGGACATGAAAGAACACATGTCCACAGACAGGCAAATGCACACACACACACATGCATATACATGCACTTAGGGGCAGACAGTATTGATGGTTCCCTTGGGCATCACATCGACGCATCTGTTTCTGTCCCACTGACTCTCCACACTCATAATTTCAAGTAAGTCATAACACAAATTATAAACACATATTCCTCAACCGTGACGCCTAGGAATAACAACATGGAGTGCGTTGAGCTGATTTAGGGTAGGTTGGGACTCTTAAATCTTTACCTTTGCTTCTTTCTTATTTTCATCCTCTCCTTTTTTTCTCTATGTTCTCTCTCATGGAGCACAGGTGGCAGTTACTCTTGTCTAACACATACTGTAGTCTCTTCCATTGCCTTCATCTTTTGCCATCTCTTTGTCATTTCTATTCTTGACTCAGTAGCTCTGTTCCTTCTCTCCATCTTCACAGCAACTGTATACATCACTTCACATCCTCTTGATTAGAATTTGGTTCGCGCAAATGTTCGCATGTACCTTTATGTTCACTCTTGACCCCGTCTTAACCCTTCGTCGCCGAGAAATTTGTCTGATCTGTCAGTGTCCCATCTGTCCTGTGAGATCACAGTCCTTTGACAGCAGCCCTATCTTAAAGCTGTCTTCATCAAACACTCCTCATTTTTATTCTCGCTGTCCTGAATTATCTCGTTCTGCCTCACATATCCTCTTCTTCCACGTTTTGCATTCCATTTTTTTCTTTCCATATCGCTTTCCCCCCAACCCTCCCCCTTCTTTCCCTCTCACCTCTCATTGCATGGTCATGTATTTCAGCCATTCATCTCCCACCTCTGTTGATCCAAATGTCTCAATATGTCCCAGGGACCATGAAAGTTCAATTGGAATCACATGTTGTAGCCGAGCTGAGAATTTCACCCCTTATAAATAAGATGTCAGTCCAACCTGCACTTTTTATAAAGCGCTGAATGTTCTCTCACAATCGTAAAACCAAATAGAAATGCCTAGCTGTTTATGTGAGCATCAAGTTTATCTTATCAGACAAAATATTGTTGTGTCATAGCATAGGAGAAAAGGAGATCCAGCACCAGGATTTATTTGCCTTTTTATTGGAGCACCATACGACTTTTCAGTGCATGGGGTCTGACTTTTATGAAGACTAATCACAAGTTCGTCATGATAAACTATTTCATTGTCGCCCTTTTAATTGGAAAGGAAATGAAGATTATCCTTTGTTTGTTCAGAACACGCCAAGTCTAAGTTAAGCAGGGAGTGAGACAAGAAGGGGAGGAAAAAAGAGAGACTTCACACACTCAAGATCAGCAAGCAGATATGATGCATGCAAGCATTTGTCTGTGTGTGCGTGTGCGTGTGTGTGTGTGATAGATGAAACCTGTCTGCCAGATTTGTGTACACTGAAAGAGTTCTGTACATCGAAGGCCAAGTGGCCACTCAAATTAGATGTGATTAAATACCATAGTGTGATTCAGGTTCAAAGACTGTTAGTAATACTAATCAGCACAAACACACAGACACACACATCTTGCACACACAATCACTGATTGAGGATGTGGTAGACAAGGTTTAACAGGCTGGTTAATCATAGTAATGCCTGTTTTTATTGTTTTAGGAAGACATCACTCAGCAAAATCCTGCAATGCTACTCAGAGATCACCCACCAGGAGACAACACTGTAATCTGCTGTGTTAATTTAAAGACAGGTAGTGATTTAGCTTGCACTGAACCATAGTGGCCACTTTGGTTCAGTGATACAGTATCATTCAGTCTGTGTTAGAATGTCCTGGAGTCGATCGAAAGTTTCAGATTGGAAGTTGGAACTGGTGCTAATGCGAATGCAGAGGAGATGCATGTGACAGCCACGTCTTCATAGACAGCATCATAAACTCAGTTTTGATAAAATGACAGTAAATGGTGCTTCTTTTTGAAAAAAGCTTCCTTGTGGAGTTCTACAATTACAGAAAATACCACATACTAAGTGTATAATGAACATACAGACAAAATTCATATAGTTTTAGGTGTGATAAAGAACATATGGGAGTGTGTCACTGCAACACCTGCTGGAATCAGTAGGTATCAGAAGTATCACATCATTATTATCTTTCTGTAATTAATCAAACACCAAAGTCATGTCTTTCATGAGTTCATTTAGCAGAGACAACTTGATGAATGGGAGTGTAACAATCTTTGATTAAGTGACTCAGTGGTGGCCAGAAAGAGATGGATCTGTGTTTGGTTTTTCTCAGATGCATTCGCAGATAAGATAAACCTCTCCTTTCAAACTGAGCTAGGGGTAGGGGTTAGGCCCCTAACCTTTCACCAAACTCTTTTTTGCACCAGATTGGCCCTGTGTTCACACATCAGCGACCTAGTTGCCTTAAATTTTCTAAAAATGTTTCATTTGTAATGTGATAATATTATTCAGTGAAACAGAAAGATTAGTATAACTGTGCTACATTTTCTCCATAATGCACATAATTTTAAATTTGCGTTTATGAGATAAGGGAATGTGTGTCTTTGAGGCTACTGGAATGTGATTCAGTGTTGTTGAGTTTCCATGTCTGGCAGTATAGTGTGAAGATGACCATCCCAGTAGATTAAGGTTGTTAATGTGACACATTGTTTATGAAGGGCGACACATTGTGCTGAATTCTTTGCCCATATATGACTGTGTACCTCACCTCTTCACTCTAATAAACACAGCTAAAGATATGGGACTGAGATGACGCTGTGCTATGGTCTAAAATGCAAAATTTATCATTAAGATTGTTAGATGCAAAATTAGATCACATAAATTTAAAAGTTCATTTTTCTGTTATTTGGTCTTTGTTTTTTCATTGGGGATTTTTTTCATTGTTTTACATTGTGAATGGCTAGGCCAAGCACTTGCTCTGGTACAAGTCCTTTATAGGTTAATGCGTGCACATGTGTGTGGGTGTGTGCCTCTGTGTGTGTGTGTGTGTGTGTGTGTGTGTTCACATTAAAGTGAGCATTAAAAGGAATAACAGTGTAAATGAAGGGAGAAAAGTGTATTGTGATTAATGGTGTGATTACCTGCTCCAGTCTATGTCAGAAAGCACAAGCTTGCACATAAATGCTCACAAATAAATGTAACACATGAAAGCACACACAAACACAGAGGCATATTAGAGGCCATCAATGGTAGAATCCAGATGTGGTGTGCAGATAATTGTACTAAAACACTAAATGTGGAATTGCAGGCCAGCACAACTTTATTCTGACTTCACTGTGTTTATTTTCACAACAGAGATTTTTCTGCAGGGACTTAAATCATGTAATAAAAGCACAAACCACAATGTAGGATAATTGTTAATTGAGTCCAAAGTGTATTTTGCACCCACTCCCCCCCCCATTTTATTTTACCCCTCACCTCACTCAAACCCACACATTACCTACATTACCATGCCAGTTGAATGTCCTCTTAATTTTCTCATTTTCTTACCATTGAGACTCCTGCTTTGGTCATTCAGAACTTTGTAGACACAGAAACGCACACTTAAATAAGCTGCACTATACTTCACAGAATAAATCTAGCTTCTTCTGTTTCATTAGATTTTTTCAGTGTGCTTGGGGTCAGTGACTAAAGGAGGTGTGTGGCTGCAATCTATGAGAATATGTTTATGCTTTTTAGGGTGTTTACAAGAGGGGGCGGATAGAATATGTGTTTGTCACAGCACTGGATTTACAACATCCTGCTTGGCTGATGACGAGGGTAGTCATCATCAGTCTGCTCTGAAGAATCAGATGTCTCTCTAAGGGTTATGCAAGGCATTGTCTTGACTCCTGTGGGTGTAACTTTGTGCATCTGGTTGTGTGTGATGAAACTAGTAGTGGTATCTTACTTCTGTACCTGTGAACAGTCATTTGTTGTCACCCCTTTCTCAGCATACACACTCACAGAAACACACAGAAGGTAGTAACCAGTGGTGACAGAGGAAAGATGTCATATCCTTTTTAATGTACTCTATAATGTTCCATTACACCATTACATGCCCATGAGTCAGGCTGAGGTACCACAAATACAGCTCTTAGCAGACCACTTCAAAGATGTCTGCTTATTTTCTGTGGAATCTCTGTCTGGGTTTAAGGAGCTCTGGAGTGAGCGAGGTAGCTATCACGTCTGCAAACGAGGGGTCCACAGCTGCACGTGTGGGTGTTTCTCTGTCACTGTGCTGTCCACCTGCTTCTAACTGTAAAACAAATATTCAGACTTTTTATTTTAACTTAGGATAAGAATTTTGACGTCTTTTAAATGTTTTGTCCATGTATGATAAAATTTCTCCCTTACGTTTTCCACATTTTCCACTCTCACCCATGCAGACAGCAGGCTTTGCTTGCAGCCATCAGTGAGAAGGATGCTAACATTGCTCTACTAGAGTTATCATCCTCCAAACGGAAGAAAGCCCAGGAAGAAGTGATGGCTCTGAAGAGGGAGAAAGACAGACTCATGCACCAGCTCAAACAGCAGGTATATCAACCACACATAACCACAAGCTGTTCATATGTGCTTTGAAAGATGAATTAAATGTACAGTACTCTCAGTCTTAAGAGGCTGACTTACCTATGCTGAAGCCTGACCTTGCTGTCACCATTTAGGACAGATTTTGGCTTTGTGAATCAGAATAAGACTACACATTTAAACCTGCTGCAGATGATGAGGCCTTGTCTGCATTAAGGCAGCTTCATCGGCAGACTTTTTAAGTTTAAAACTGTGGCATGTTTCACCTATAAATGATGAAGGTCCAAAATACTGCAATGTAGTAAATTAATAAATATCACAGCCGTAAATATGCCAAGGTGTGGAAGTTTGTCTTTTTTTATTCTAAAACTTTAAGCAATTGACAATAATTCTTGGTAGTAACAACACAGGCTTCCCCGCCTGAAACCACACTTTCTGTGTGCAGTCATCATAAGCCAAACCAGTTAAGCAGGAGTTGTGATTCCGAATCCAGGCACATAAACAGATGGGGATAGCTATTCTCTTAACAATCATGTTGCAATCAGAGCTATTAGATGTACTCAAGTCGCAGACATAGGTTGGTATCATTGTTGAGTCACCGGCGGACTTTTCTGTCTGACATCTTCTGGTCAAACAGGCATAAGTCCGTGCACACACTCACACACATACCTAAACACAAACACACCTACAATATTTCCCATGTTGTCGTTTTTCTCAATATGACCTGAGGCTGATGAAGGTATGCGGGTCATTAAGGTCTGGTCAGACCACATCAGTGACTTAGCTAACATGAATGCTAACGATAATGAGGCAACAGCAGGGAATATAAATGTACAATCTCCTGAGTCACTGCAGCTTCTGGGAAACATGGTGCATTTAAAAGTCAACAGATGCAGTGGCTGAGTGTGCATATAACTGCAGACCCATGTTTGTTCGTGTCTTGTAAACGGTAAACAGTTGCTAGGGGGTACAATTCCATTCAAGGAATTTCAAGGAAAGCCTATTATCTGTTTATCGCCATTGGATGCGTCATGTTTTCCCGTTGGGTAACCAGCACTTACAGTCCACCTGATGATGTGATGAACTCTAATTGCGATATGGCCTAGAGCCCTGTAGCAGAAGAGAGCAGAACAGAAAAGAGGAGAAAAAAGAGAGGAATGAAGGAAGGGATGGCAGAGGAATGGGCCGCATACACATAAACTTTATTTGGCACAGTTTTCTCACATATGAAAAGGTGGTAACTTGGAAAGTACTACTATTAAGTTACTGTGTACAGGGAGGCATGCTATGGCCACCTAGCACAAAGGTCCTAAAAGTGTGCAACTTTGCCATTTATTAATGTTGAGGAGGTTGTAAGGTAAGTTGATCCTCTTTGCAATACTTAGGTTCCTTCCATGCCACAGAATTAGCTCTCTGGAGGTTGTGTTGTTCGGTATGTCACACACCAGTTCTCTGTCTTCTGACCCATTGACACACATATCAGTAAAGGCTGCCTTCCTAAGGACCCCAACAACCAACAGTGGAAGGAAACTGACCAGGAAATGCCAAAGAATTATGGAACTCTGCGTCTCTCAGGAGAAAGCTGATCTTCAGACAGCAGATAGATTTACAGATAGCAGTGCCCTGCCTGACCTACCCACATCCCTCTTTTGGAAACTGTGTGTGTGTGTGTGCGTGCACGTGCATAAAGCGGGCGGCCTAAGACAAACTTTCATTTCTGAAACTGTTTGCTTCTCTTTGAGGCATAGGCCTTCTTCAGCACAGATAACCACACAAAGACGCAGCCACACACACATACACATGAAGAGAGTAGTGTTTAGACTTCCCGAGGAGAGAGTCAGAACAAATGTGTCCCCATGTGGGAGTTCTCTGAATGGTCCAATCTAGTGATGGATGGCTAAACATCAGTGGTGCTTTGAAGCTGAGAAAAGATTAATTCAGAATCCTGACAAGTTTGCCATTTTCTGTGGTTTTCTCACTCTCACCTCACTATTTCGCTTATTCCTCAATGCTTTGGACACACTTCAGCATCCATCCCTCTACTCAGAGATGCGCCATAGAGAACACCTCGTAAAATAATCTGCTTAACTTAGAGCTAGGTCACTGTGTTGCTTTATATTTACTGTGATTCTATGACAATGTCACAAGCATACAAACGCGCAGAGAGTTTTGATTAAAATGCAATGTATGCGTGTTTTCTGCAGCCTATCCTCAGCTTCCTCTTGGTATAAAGCCTTTCTTGTCAGCTTCCTGTGTCCATATGTGTTAATACAGCCCTGCTCTAATCAAGACCGGCGTGATTTACAGAGGGCTTGGATTGAGATTTGGGATGCAGCTGTGAGCACAGCAGCAGGATCATCACTGCCATGTTTACACCAGCAGCTCCAATTTGATACACTTGCAGAAAGATATACAGTATGGGCCAATTCTGTTTTTGTTAGAAAACGCCTCTCCTCTCCTCTCCACTCCATTCCACACCACTCACCCCATGTCTATTCCAGGGTGCCTCACCTAGAAGCGGGCCTGCAGGCCATTATTGGGCTGTTTGTTCTGCACAGCCACTAATTAACACTAATTAAAGCACACACATTCCACCACATGGACATTTTATCTATGCACACCTTCTTAAGGAATATGTCTGTAAGATGAGAGTTGATGTGTGATGTGTTATTGCAAGTGTGTGTACAGCTGTTTGAAAAAAACTGGATGTCCACATGTGGTGTGTCCTGACCGCACAGTCAGACGCTTCCAGAGGCAATTAATCACTTCATTCGTCTATGTTTGTGTCTCAGATCATTAAATATTAAGTACATGCACACGCACACACACACTCACACACACAGAAACACACATATAAATGTTTGGCTTTTAGGCTACCAAATATGGTTGTAATTATAGGAACAGGAACAAGTAATATGGTTCTTATTAGATTAGCAGCAAGGACTGAACACACAATAGCCTGTCTGACCCCTGGCCACAAATTAGTTTTGAAAATATTTTTCTGTGAGAGTTAAACAGCTTTACAAAGCACTGAGGAATTGTCAATGTGAAAGCACCTACAGCATGTACAGTGGAACAGTACTGTGGTTTTATCAGCTGCATTGTATATGATAGTAATTGTAAGCTCAATTACAGGTGTCTAGTCTGTAACTGCATTGCACTGAGGCCAGCCCCACCCAGTCACACCTGCTAGTGTCAACACCTGAGGTCATGGAGGGCTGCACACCTCAAACTGGCCTTTAACTACTCTAACTACTGGTCTGGTGTATGTCTGAGCCCTCCTCCATCCCTCATTCTTCATCTTTATCTCTGTCTCTCTCTTATCCTCTCACCACAGTGTCAATGTTCTCACTTTATCCAAACTGCTCTTCTAGTTCAAGCTAATTGCTAACCTTTTTAATACCAGCCACATCCTCTCTTGTGATCCTGACTGGCCTTTTTCAGTAATTAGGCCTCAGCTTCTTCTCTCAGTAGCGATGTCTCTAGGCCTCTGACTACTGTAACATCATGTCATCCTGTTTTCATGGCTGATTCTGGCTCTTTCTTTCTCTTCCTGCCATGGCTGTCTCTCATTTAAACAAGTAGAGCCACAATATTTTGGATGAGAGATGTGTGCATATCTTCGAATCATCTTCATCCCACCCGCCACTCTGCATGCACGTCTGCCCTCAGGGGAAGTATCTGCAGTAAAAGGAATAAAACTGAACTTGTCAATATCTCTGCACCCACTCTGTCTCTGTCTATCTCCCAGACAGCTGGACTTACTAGAGTTAGGCTGATTCTTAATGTTAGTCAGCCTAGGCTGTTATCAGTCTCCTAAGCAGTGATGTTGGCAGTACGACAGCCTCTGCCGCAAACACTTACCCCAATACGCACAGACAGTCACACAAACAAAGGACACATAGTCTTAGTTAACGTTTTACAGTCATGCAGAAAGATGCATATTTGAGTGCAATTTTAATCACTGACATCTAAAATGAGGTTGCTCTACCCGGGCCAGAATGCCTGTGGCCTTAAGCTACATGAAACAGTCGCTAACTGTTCTTACTAGGATTTGTCTAATCCAATTAAATGATAATGTGCAATATGGATGACATTTGACAGACTTACGATATTTTCATCAGGCAATCTGACTAAATAAATTTATGACCTGTCAAGAGCTGTTAGCGGCAGTCTTTTTGTCATCTTTGATGGTTTTCAACATACTTTCTCTCTATCCAAGAATCCTTCAGCTAATCATCCTAAAACCATTTTTAAGAAACAAAAAAACTGTGTTGGGTAAATAAATGGCCTAGTGTATACATGTTATAATTATGCATTATAAATGTTCTTGTTTATCTCCTTTTTTTGCAGACCCAGAGCAGAATGAAGATGATAGCAGATAACTATGAAGAAGACCACATCCATCTCCAACATCATCTTCACCATACTCACCACTTGCATCCAGCAAATGTGCATCATCGAAGCCTGCCAAGAGGGCCCCCGCATACCAACCATCAGCCCCCTATGGACCAGGTCAATATAAATGTGCATGCACACACTGACACATACTTGCCCACATTAACCAGCTTATAGCTCAGGCTTGTTTACAGAACTTAACATGTTGTGGACACGATGCAACTTCATAGTTATCATCCCAACCCCCAGTCAGCTGAGGTTGGACTCTGCAGCATAAAATGTTCACTCTCTCTCCTCCTCTGTTTCTTCTCCTTCAACCCCATTACATCCTGCCAAGTCAGTTATTCATATCACTTAGATAAGGGGCCTGGAGGTAAAAACTGCCAAATGAGTGTTTTTGATTGATGGGATTTGTGTGTGAGATTAGTTTATATATCATTCATCTCACATATGAGCTCCTTTTCCCTGTCTGGGTATCATATCCACACTGCCCTGAGGACAAACTTAATATGTCTGTTTGAAGACAACTGAAGAAAAAACTGATGTTGTTATTAACATGTAGTGTTTGTGTATTTGTGTGTGGGAGCATGCATGCCACTACTTTATGTGTGCATGTTTAGATGGAGACGCACACTTGAGTCTTTGTTGATACTAGGTGCTCGGATAAAATCAGAAATGGGAGAAACTCCAGAAATGATTACAGTGTCTTTCCAATAGCTGATAAAAGTTTCTATGTATTTGAATGCAATATTAACTCATCACAGCCCTATTGTTGTGAAGAGGCAGTGACTGGGGGGATTCCAGACTATGAAGATGAAGTGTATCTGTTAGTGTGTGCGTGTTTGGGGGTTTAAGACAAATACCGGGGGATTTCCACCTGAGAGTAAATTCCCACATCTGTTCTACCTGATATGCACTATATTTCAAGCCTTTATAAATGTTTCTGAAACTGCTGCCTAAATTGAAATAAAACAAGCAATGGGGATTCCCTGTCCTTAATACCTCCCAAACACACTCACACACAACAAGCAATAATAACAGTAATACCCACATGCCACACATACAGTACCATGTAAGAGTATAGGATTGCTGGTTTCAATCATTTTTTGCCTCTGTGCCTGAGGACTCAGGCATTTTGATTCATAACAGAGTGTGAAAATCTGGAATTGATTGACATCCATATGCACATTTTTTATTCAAGAGTATTTATGTTAATATGTGCATTCTTTTCAACTATAGAATGTATCTGCATGTGCACATTAGATTTTTTTTTTATTTTCAAGCTTTAGTGTGTGTAATTTGACATGGGACATAGCTTGACCCTAAAAGTACTTTTTGTAAACCCACAAAGACAACTTTTAAATTCTGACCATGAAGTTATTAGATTATGTTATGTTTTACTTTCTTACTTGCTAAAATAACATTATCAGGCTGAAGAAAAAAGTTTCTGAATTGTTCTATTGTATTACAAAATACTTCCAACCACGTAAGGCTTTGTATTAAACTCTTCTGCCAGTGGTCACTTTTTAGTATCACAGATTACTTTTCTTTTTTCTAAACATCTTTTCCTCTGTATAACTACCCAGTGCTGTTTTACTTCAGCTGTGTTTGTAGTGTTTGACATATGAAACAGTAGCTCTCTGCAAGTGATATTTAAATTTTTGTAGTTGAACCGAGAAGCAAAAGAATGTATTGCTGGAAATGTTGTTAAGAATATAGGGAATAACAATATAACTTATCTGGACCAATTGGTTGAATTGCTCTATATATACAGTATATAAAGATATATACAATGGAACTGTGATGGCTCACACTTTATGTGCAACATTTGGGCTATAATGAAACTAAAATAGTTTTTAAAAGGGCACAAATACAAATATATTAAAGATATATGCATTGTTGATGGGGAATGTCAGGGCGATTCCCTCCAAACACAGGACTGCACATTACCTTTAGTCTCCATCTTTCATCTAAATGCCATTAACCCTTTGTGCTATCTCTCCTCCTATTTCTATTTATTTACTTTATCTAATCTTCCTTTCTCCACCTTTTTTCACTTTTTTATCCCGTAACACTCCTCTTCCTGTTGTATTCTTCTTCTCTGCCCACCAATCTTCTTTCTCTCCATTTCTCCCAGTCTCTTTCGATTAATGCAGTCCATTCTCTTCATCCATCTTTCCCATTTCAAATGCAATATCCAAGTGCAGCCAGGCCAGTGGTTCAGTGCATTGTTGGATCCAGGAACGCCACTCGAAGAATGATTGATGATGATAATGATAATGATGATGAAGAGGGTTTGCACGCTCACCCTGGAGACTGTAGTGCCTTTCCAAGATACAGCTAGTGCCATGAATAACATAACATTGACCATATGCTTTTTCTTCTGCATCTGTATTTGCATACAGTGTGTGCAAACACACGCATGCACATACGCACAGCAGGCACACCCAACATATAAACTCAAAAGCATCCACTGGAAATTTGGACACAAAAAAGAACACACAACAAGGTATTTCAAAAAGCCAAACCACAAGTCATTCAAAGATCATTGCTACAATTAGTGGGTCCATCCCAATTCTCTTAATATATTCCATGTACTTAAGTCTATCTCAAAAGATAGGTGAAACCTAATCAGAGGAAACAAGCACAGGAACTAGATTTAGCCTCATAAGATGCACCCCAGGACTGTGTCTCTGCATGGATTGTGTGCACTTTGACAAGCATGTTGAGTTCATGTTGTTCTCGTTTAGCTATGCCAGCCCCACTGCCAGATACTTGGCAGCAGCCTCGGAAAGGAAATAGAAAACAGCCATCAAGTGTTTATCAGAGAGAATTATACAACCTTTTCTTTTGGGCTGTCTGTATTTTTTCTAAGCCTTAACATGCTGCCTGCTTCAAGTTTATGAGAAGTAGCACATATTTGGTATTTGACCTGTTTGTGTGTGTGTGTGTGTGTGTGTGTGTGTG
>JAUBNQ010000026.1:14292247-14312959 GCA_032353495.1 Ctenopoma kingsleyae | reverse complement strand
CACACACACACACACACACATACATTCTCTGGCTCACTCGCTCTCTCTCTTTCACACACTCAAAAACAGACAGCCCTTTGTGATGTGAAGGGATGCTCTATACACTTAACACAAGGATTCAATTTGGCTCAGTGAGCATCTGTGACTGTGCCTATATGTGTGTGTTTAACTATACTGGCAGAGTATGTTTGTGTGTGACTACCAGGGCAACTGAATAGGCTCTATTGGTGAAAACGTTTAAGCCATCATCATTACAGAGAGCTGTTGGTACAGAGGTGTGTTTAAGTGAAGGACGTAATTGGCCCGTCATAGTGCTGTAATCTTCTCATATTCTATGAAAACAGCAAAAGCTATTGGCCGTAATGGCTATGTTTAAGGTGGGACCGTCCCATGTTAAATATACAGTTTCTTAGCTTGATAAAGGCTCAAATTGAAAAGCAGAGAGAGAGAGTAGGGTGTGTAATGTAGGGTGTATAGTAGAAAGTGTGCAGTCATAAATTCTGTCTCCATGCTATCTATTTCCCTTTTATTTTATCACTCGACAGATATGTGTGTGCATGCGTATATGGATGCAGTTTGAATCCAGAATGTTCTGGATCGCGTGATTTCAAAACCAGAACTTTCTCAAGTGGAAACATTGCTGAGTCTGAGACCACCCGGGATTAATTTCTTTTGTGAAAATGTTATTGTGTATAGATATGCTTGCATCTGTGTGCATGTCTGGACTCTACTGCAATTAAATGAGTAGGCCTGTGTGCACATATGCCTGAATCCCTGTGTGTGTGTGTGTTTTTTTCCTGAAAGTGCATGTATCCTTGTGTGTGTGGGAGTTACAGTATCCCCCATCCTGCTGTTTATGGGAGGGAGTGAAAAGTGATGGAAGGTATGGGGAGAGATGGGCCAGTGATGACATAGCCTTATGTTCACCCCCTCTGGATATGGCCTACTCTATATTAGATCTATCCATCATAAGGCTGCACTCGAGTCCCTCATGCTTCCTATACCATTCATAGATAGATGACCACTGTACATGTGTTAGTTTCATCAATGTTCCTCTCTTAAAGTACATGTCACGCTCTTACTTGTAAAGCATGAATGTACTTTGTCATATCCACTGCACATACTTAGTGTGTGTAGTCTGTATTGAGTCTCTTTAAGTGGTTTTTGAAGCTCAGATGATAGATATATGTTTTTCTTCTTGTTCTTCAGAAAGACACCCCCACAGGCTCATCGAAACACAAAAGAAGCTGTCACTCTCTGCTTTTCTGATCTCACCGTGTGTACATATGATACGTGTGTGTGTGGTGTTGGATGAAGGTTTGTGTGTGCATGTGTAAATGCCTCTGTGTGTGTTTAAGCTGTCACCTGTTCCTTATGCTCTGTACGAGCCCTGTCTCTGAGCAAGCCTTTGATCTTGTTGACAGGAGATACCTACAGTGTGAAATAGCCCTGGCCAGATTTACTCAATGAAAGAGCAGGTCTTAACCACTGTTATTACACCCCTTTGTTTAAACATCCCTCTTGTTTCTGTCTGTTGTTGTCTCTCTCTTTTGCATTCTCCTTCCCGTCTTGCTCTGTCTTTCTCATTTGTTGCTTTGGTACATGTGCTGAAAATGTGCTTGTAAGTGTACATAAATCTTAAATTAAAGGGGATTTTCTGCAATGTTTAGTGCAATAACAATTTGATTCAGTCTTAGTTGGAGTCAAAAAGCCACTGAGTTCTACAGTCAAACCAAGATTACCAATCCTAAAAACCGAATGTGTGGAGGTAGTTGTGGATCTGAATAGGACAGTAATACTGTACAGATTATACTCCTTCATCGCTGTTTCCATACTTCTAGGAAGAGAAATTGGACCTGATACAAGGATGCGCATGACATTTCTGTAATTTTTGCATGTGTGTGTTTATTAGTGTAAACAAAAGAAGTCCTAAATGAAATGACACATGACACCTCAGTCTCATTAGATGGACAAGTGTAACACTCACTTAAGTAACCAGGTTAATCAAAGAAACCAGGTTTCTTGAAATTTAGTTACTGGATATCCACATATACCTGCAGCAGAAGAGTACTCTGATTTCTCTGATCCCTCCTCTGCCTCTGGCTTATTTTGGAGGCATGGCTAACAGAAACTGCTTCCTGATGTTTTATTTATTTTTTGATGTATGTGTTGAGGGAGCTGACTTATGCTGTGAGAGAGACAGGCATACAGACACAATGCTCCTTTTTTACAGCTTAAACTGAATCAAAGAAATACACAGTGAAACATAACTTTGTGTTGGTTTCTGTTTTAGTCAGACTTTGGGTGGGCCTGATTTAAAAATGATGCAGCATCTCTCTGTATAATGACCTCTCCTCTCATCTATCTACTTCTCTCTGCTGACTGTATTGGAGTGTTGAGTGTCTGCAGCCTTTGTCCTGCACATGGACTCTTTTAGAAACTTGGTTACTTGTATAAATGGCAGAGAAATTGGAGATCTCCATGAGAAATCTACCTGGGGAAATCAGGCTTCTCTAATGCTTTACCCAAATTATGGAAACCAGTTTTCCTGTATACTGTATATGATAGTTAAGAAATCAGCTCACTTGAGAAAGCTGACTGTAACCTGGTTAATTAAGTGCATGTAAACACACTGAGTATAACACTACTTCCCCTTCTTTCTCTGTGCTCTGACACTCTGGCATTAGGCTGTTATTTCTTACAGGTGTTTGGGCGTGGTTGTCTGAGCTGTTGAACATGTGTCAGAGTCCAGGTGGGGAGAGATACTATGTAATTATCCATGTAACACTACACATATGTGTTCTGGCAGTTGCAGGGGCCAATGCTAATTTATTTTGGTCAGCTGCACTATGTAAAGTGTTCCTTTCTGCAAACCTAGGGGAATAAGAGCAGTGGGCGCAGAGCCAAAGGGATGATGACAAGCGATGACTGGGCTACTGACTGAGTTAATTGAGTGAATCTTTTTCCATTGCTGAATTAGTCTCAGAATAGTAGGATTGAAATCAGAAGTGTGGTGTGGAGCAGTTTGTAGTAGAGCCAATGTCAGGTCAAGCAGTGGGTATAGCTAGGCCAATGCACCACAGGGATGGGCACATTTACCCATTAGCTGGTTTGTGTATACACAGAAACATCATTCCTTACACTTAAGACACATTTTAAAATATAACTGCTCATCTTTTCAGGTCTGTCTTAAAAACAGTGGTCAGGTTCAACCTCGGATAAGGTCAGTCATTTTCTATATTAATAGTATTTTTAACAAGCCTCATACAGAGACTGAAAGCAACAATGAAATGTCTATACTCACAATTAATGTCTATCAGTCTCCAAGTGGCCAAACATACATCTAAATTAAGCAAGAGTCAACTGTACATCTCAACTATTTTTACAGTCTGCCAAGCTAATTAAACAAACCAAAGATTAAATCTGCATGTGCTGTTGAGTCTTGCTTACTTTAGACACTGTAAAAGGTTATTGCTGTTTGGAATTCAGAGCAAAGTGGAGTCCATGGCACAGATGAATAATCTAATCCAGGTTGGAGACATTAAGTAGAGGCAATTCACTGTTGGTTTCAATCTTTGTATAGGGGTTGTTGAAAATACAGTTAAATGAAAATTAGAAAATGGACAGCCTATAAATCATTTCCATTAAATCTAAATCTATGTTACAGATATTTGCTAAGTTATCCTGCCTGAAGTTCTCACATGATACCAAATATCTAAGTACCCTTCATTTTATGTCTACTTTTGGGTTGACTTTTCCTTCTGCTAGGTAAGTGGACTGAGATGGCTGTCACCTGTCATTACAGCAAATTGGGGGAGAGATGTAGGGCATGCCAGCTAAACCAAACTACTCAAAGATGTGGGGTAATGTGAGTGATGGTTGAAAGTCACAGCCTGTGACCTGACAAAGCTCCTACTAAACATCAGCACATGACCTTGCTTGGGAGGCCTGAATTCTTTCAGCCTTAAGCCGATACTATTCCCAGCACTACTCAGACAAAATGGACCAAATTCACACACCATACTGCACAAATACACACAGAGCAGCATATGAGTTACTGGAAGTCATTTTAGTGCAAAGTTGTTTGGAGCAGCCTAAGTCATACGTTAGTTATCCAAGTTAAATGAACCACTGTTAAAACCTGTTTTCTAATTCTATAATTTAGGCAGTACATTAATATTCCAAGTCACACACTTTCATAAACATAGAGTAAAGGTTTACATAGATTACCATCAATGTTTCACTTTATTTCATCCTTGGTTGTCATATCAAAGAGTATTTGCCCAGTCAGTGCATCATAACCTGTTGACTTAATCCCACAGCAACACTAAATGTTAAGTGCTAGTGTTGTCAGTGAAGATGACTCTATCAGTGCTTGTTTAATGGATACAGTGTGTTTGGGCAATAAATATCACAAAAATATGAGTCGCTGTGTCAAAACTAATGAGGATTATTTACTCTTCATCTCTGCCCAGAGCCAAACCTCTGTCTCTGTTCTACGATGCTTATTTATGATTCGCAGTATCTCCCTTTACGTTTCACTAGCAGAGCTTTCTAGTGTCATAAAGAGAGCTCCAAAAGGTTGTTAAAGGTTCAAGATGGCTGCACAAGTGGAGTGTCAGTGGTTTTAGTCAGAGTGAAAAATGTGCATGTTTATGGCACTCAGTCTTTTATAGTTCAGAGATGTCTTAGGAATCATAACAGGCTCAGATATCGTGTTTTTCACTTTCTGGCCTCCCTCTCCTGCCGAGATCTATGGCCTGTTTCACCCCATCTTTCACCCTGTTGCTCTGTTTCACACACACTGCCCAAGCAGACATCCTACATCTCTGCCCCGAGGCTTCAAAGGTGAGTATTTCCCTCAAAAGACATTTCCCCTCTCTTCTTCTCTGATTACCCCCTCCCCACTCCTATCACTGAGGCTCCTATCACTGCCCTACATCATGCCTGCTAGCAGGGGGACCGTGTTGTGTACCCATATATGCTCACACAAAAACACATCTCTCCACTTGATTTAACATTTTGATTTTTTATTTATTATTTTCAGAAAGGAAGTTACCAGTGTGTTCTTTCACCCTCTCTTTTTTTATCCTGTTTCTGAGACAGCATTGCTCAGCAATGGCAACTTTAAATGTAGTAGCAGTTTGGCAGCAGGATGTTGTATGTTGTATAAGACTGGATGTGCAGGGGCTCTAATATTTAATGACCAAACACAAATGTTATCTGACTGTGTACATTTCTGTCTGTACTTGTCTGCCTCAAATACTTGTAGCTACTGACTAGACATTATTAACCGATTCTGTTGACACAAGTGTCTCACACACACACACACACATAGATACAGATTCATAGGCGAACACACAGTCATGCACGCACATGCTGTAGGTAAAGGTGAGCCTGTTATGCCTTCATAGCAGACTGAGATCTGAAGGATCACATTTATTTGCTTAACTTGTTCAAGTGATCCGTAATAGATCTGAGATGACCAAACCAGACCAAGCCAAACCATTTTAAATCCAGAGCTCTGGCTTCATTGTCTCCATGCCCATTTATAGCAAGGATTCATACACACACACACACACACACACACACACACACACACACACACACACACACACACACACACTCACTCCCTGATCTACTTGCTGACCATGACACTCAGTAATCAGTGTCTTCTTCTGTCTTATTATTCACATTACACTAGTCAGGCATGAATTTATAAACAACATAACAATGTTTTAATACAAAGAAAAAAATATGTATCTGTGTGCTTCAGCTTGTTGTGAAGACACAGAAGGGCAAAGCAGTTAAGAAAGGGAAGTGAACTGGGCAATAAAGAACACATGGAGAAACAATGAGTCTGTGGGCAGTGGGAACGAGAGGAAAAGACTAGTTGGGTCACAAGTGAGGACTGATGGGTCAGTGGAATTAGTCTCATCTTGAGAAGACATCAGGTGGAGGGAGGAGCATTAGTAGTTTCACAGAATACTCCTGTTTGAGTTAGCACAGTAGCTTATTTTAATAATATGCACTGGCATAAACAAAAATGTGGGACAGAATAAATATAAATATATGTTGTAGAGAAGAAACACAAGTACAAAGATGTGCTTCCTTACCATTGCTGTTTGTGCAAAGTAGAGCTGTCTGGCTCTTTGTCCTTCTTTTCCATCTTTCCGGCACAAGGTCTTGACTCCAGCCCACACTGTATCTCCTGCATGGAAACTATACTCCCTTATAAAACACTAATATGAATTAAATGAGAAACATATCAGACATGTTTTTTCCCACATTTCTTTCTGTACTCCTGTATTTCAGTGCACAAGGAGGCATGAGAGAAAGTATATTTCTCTATAATCTTGTTTCTGTAAACATAGCAACTGGGTATGCACTTCAGCACACTGGCTCAAACCTTCAAAGAAAAGTGAAGGGCACCATGCACCCACACTCCCCACACCAAAGCTTCTAACCTCCCTCCCCTACCTGCATGTAATAGCACAGCTAGGCTTGCATCCACTACAGTTTTCCAGAATGGGGATAAGAGGCTGTTACCCTGTCAGTCTACATATGCCATCTTATCAGACCATCAGACTACCCTCAGATTCCCTTTCCAGATGGAGGTGAGATAGGGTCTCAGAGGCCCGGACCCCCGCAGACACTGAGCACATGGAGGCCTCCGCTGATCTCCTACCTGATGGAGGTGCTTTAATGTGGACTCAAATTTCACTTGTCTCCCCTGCCCGGCTGGGCCTGAGCTGGTGTCAGGATGCAGGCACTTTCAGGGCACTTGGGTCTAGGTTCCGATGGACCACCACTTCTCCACTTTGATATTGAGCTCCAGGTTAAAGTGCTATTATAGGGCACAAGCTCACCAGGGTCTCTACAGTATTCACATTAAAAAAAGTAGGTACACTGGTGATTTATACAGTATATACACAGATATCCAGGCACTCATCGGCAGACCCACTGTAGAGCCCTCGACATCTCTCTTGATAACATAAACATTGCCACTCTCAATGCGCCCAGAGCAAGAGGAAAGAAAGAATGAATTCTGTGATAAGACCGAAAAAGCTTGAAGGAATAAATGAGTGAGATTAGTCAGAGAGAACTTCTAAGCTCTAAGAGAGACCGATCAAGAAAGAGGAGGGGGGAGGAGGAGAGAGGAATTTGGGAGCAGGGAGATAGAATTCCATACACCTTTTATTCTTGTTGTGCAAACCTACATGTGCATTATGCATGTTTATGAACGTAGTTTCTTTTTCACCTCTGTGCTTCTAAGTGGTAAATTAATATTTCAACATGTCCCTCCAATAACACTCTGGCTTCCCTCTCTACTAATGACATACTTTATTGATCCCCATGGGGAAATTGTTGTTAATGTGTATTTTTGTGTGAGAATTGCAACATTCTGTACATGCTTATGCTGTGATTTTTTTCAAGCCTACCTACTTAATGTATGTGTTTGAAAGGATGTTTGTGTTTGTGTGTGTGTAAAGTATGTCAAAACAACTTTCACATTACAAGTAGGTACTGCAAATTCCACCCATATCATTTACACATTGGCACACCTTGGCTGGATTTGGGAAGCTCACCCCCATTCCACAGAGAGCCCTCTGTCATTCCTCACAGGATTAGAGACAAAAAAAGAGAAAAGGGGAGAGGGAGAAATCTTCAGGGAGGCATTGTTACCTGGCACAGTCTCAACCATAATTTAGCTGAAATAATAGAAGTTTTAAAATTGCTACTAGTGTCTCCCTCTGTCTTTCCTCTTCTCTGTCTCTGTCGATTTCAAACCAGATGTCAGTTTGAAGAAAAACAAGAAGTCAGTGCATGAGGAAGGAAGCAGTGTCTGAACAAGAGAAAAGTTCTGGAATCACACATGTAAAGCATGCACGATATCTGACTCACAGATACATGCTGCCTCTTCATGGGAGTTTAATGAGTTTGATACATGAGATATGCTGTATTTTTTTCATCAACGGTCAACTCCACCTAGTGGTGTTTGTACTGAACAGATTTCTGGCCGCAGTGAGGAATGAGGGGAACTATTATGAGGGGAACATTACACCAGCAATTGTTTATCTGCACTGAGTCAGTTTAGATTGCTGTGGAAAGGAAGATCAATACCAAAGTTTTGGATATGATATGAATCCCTCAAAAGCTACAAACTGTGCGGATAATGTTGTCTCTGAGATCTGGCTGAATGTAGTGATGGCAAAAGGAATGCACTGCTAGAGAGCACTTGTGGAGTGTGTTAGTAGGTCTCACCAGCACCTCTTGGCCTGGCATCTGTGAGACTTGCTCACACTTGCTTTCACCCAGCATGTGTTTGCTCAGATGAAGGAAATTATGTAATTAGCCTGTGAGGGATTGTTTTCTTTTACTTTTTACCCCCCTCTCTCCTGCTCTCTGCCTTTAGCCCTCTATCTTTCTGTCTCTCCTTCATTTTGCTCTCTCTCTTCTCTCTTTTTCTGCTCCCATGACAGCATAAGATAGATCCAGTCTAATCCAAGCCACACCCTGGCTCATCTCCTTTATTAATTGCCAGGGACCATCAGTGGGATAAAATGAGCTCTTGTCATACAGATCCATTCTAGCTGTTGAAGAGCAGCTTTGTTAAACATCAAAGGGAGAGTTTGAGAGGTGTATGAGGGAAGCTTTGGGTGTGCTGGGGATTGCATCGGGCTGGGTTTTGGTTGGGTCATGTTGTGAGCTGGGAGATGGGTGCAGGGGTATACATGGGCAGTATCGGGGGGAGGAAAACCTGGCATTCTGCTCTCTAATTCCAGCCGGCCTGGAGGCCTGGAGCGCTAAGAAGGGCCTCACTGTTGCTCTCTGGATCAGCCAGGTATTGCTTACATAAAACGCAAGTGAAAACAGCTGTAGGGATAATTAGCTTGATTCTCCATTACATGCCATGAGGGCCAATAACTAAAAAATGGAGTTTTGTTTGGGTTAGAGCTGCAGCCCCAACCAGGAGGAAGTTGTAAAAGTCAGGCAGAAAAAAGGAAAGAGAGGGGAAAAAAAGAGGAGAAATGTGAAGAAAGAGCAAGCTCTTGAAGCAGTTGTTGCAGAAGAGATGTTCTCTCTTCCTGTGGACCGTATTTTTTTAGGTGTTTTGAAATAGTGAAGTTTTAGAATGATTGGATGAGAAACTGTGTGTGTTTAGTGCTTTTATAACATTTGCCTCTTTGTAACAGAGCAACAAAAAATGCTATGTGATTTTTTTAACCATCACTGAGCATGTTGAGTCATCATTATATCACAAGCTTTGCATTCAATAAATCAGACATACAGTATGATAAGAGCAGTGGTTTATTTTGTCATTTTCATTGCACGGCATTTGTCTTAACTGCTTCTCTTCAAACTTCTTTTCAACACCATCCTCTCTGAAATGTGGAATTTTCTGTCGTGACATTCTGGACATTATCTCAACAGACAGCAGTGAGAAAGTCAGCTCCGCTGGTAGTTGTCACTTCTATTTTTTCTGTGTATTTCACCCTCATACCTGAGAATGTGGTGGAGGAGGGATGGGGGCAAATCTTTATGCTGGTAATTAAATTTAGAGTGTTTCTCTTTTTTTCTGAAAAAGTGAAAGAACACCAACCACAAGGTAATTCCAAGTGAAAGAGCAGCACTCGAACATTGGTGGTCCCAAAACTTTGCAAGGATCCATTTAACAGGCAGTTTATATTAGTAGCACTTAAAGAAAAGAAGAGCTTCAGCCACTCACATAGCAGACTCTCAGGCTTGTGTCCAATCCTCTCTAGACAAATGGACAGACTGATGAACAGAAAGACAAGTACAAGTACATTTTATATGCTAACAAATTTGGCACCTTAGCAGTTTGGATTACTTACCCTCTTACCAGTACTTGGACTAGGTACGTTGTGCATGTGCGTAACATACTGCTCAATCTTAACAAGATAACTTCCATTTAAATAACACATGATACCAGGTTGTATAAATATTTTTTTTGCTTTAACTAGACCTCCATTTTTGCAGCAGGCAATTGCAAATTTTGATAAGTCAATCATTTTCCCTTTTCCAGAGACTTGCTATACTAATATTAATATGAGAAAGTGTTCACCCTGACTGATCCCATCATCAAGCACACAGAGTGGAGGAGTGTGGAGGAGGATGAGGGTTACACAGGGAGTAGAAGATAGGAATGGCTGATTGGAGTTAGAGGGAGATGATGGCAAAGCGTTGTGAGGTAGAGAAGGAAATTATATTTTGCCATTTAAAGGAATGCGTGGAAATGCACAAAGCAACATGCAAGCACAAACAAGTGTGGTCTAAAAACAAAGGGGAAAAGAGTCAGATACATGTTGCTTTATGATTAAAGGCATTAGCAAACATGCCTCCCTCTCAGTAAACCTACGTTATGCTTAGTAGCTTAGTATGATGGAAAGGATGCGGCTGACTTGCTTGAGAGAGTGTTGAGTGTTAATGTTTTACTTTTAGCAGTAGCTGTTCCTGTAAAGATTTGGGTCAGGGATTGGATATTACAGTGTGATTTATCACATCCCTGCCCATACAGCCCACATGCAGCCAGACTGCAGTTCATTGCCAGTGTATGTCTGATAAATGAAATCTCTATGTGAATTTGTGCCAAATGTCCTCTTTTCCAAAGGATTGTTGTCTAAAAGCCGTATTGGGTTACACATCATCACAAACATGGGAAAATGTGCATTGGAACAGATATTTTAGTACGTTTCAATTCATATTTAGTCAAGTTGCTCACTACTAAAAAATACTCAGAGATGATTGAAGTGGCTTATTTATTTAAAATAAGTACAACTTGTTAAATGTTTTCTTTGTACACTGAAGTATAGTAGCAGTTTTTCTTTTTTTGTTTACTTTTAGCAGCTGATGATGCAGAAAATTGCAAATGACCTTAAGCTCACTAAATTATCTAGAGTTATTTTCCTGGCTGATATAATATGCTTGTTTTTGTCACATGTTTCCTAAGCGGATATAGTCATGACCACTAATTCAGCACTTAAACTCAGCAACATAAAATTTCATATGATTTTTACACTCTGTCACAACATGCTGACATGCAAAATAATCATAGGTTGATAAGCGTACACACACTCATGACCACATAGCGACACACACTTCCTCATTAACAGCATGAACACAGGCGTCACACGTGAGTTTGTGTAGTGAATGCGTCTGTTGTGTAGAGGTAGTGAGGTGTTGACAGAGAAGAAAGAGGAGCGGTCTTCAAACACATCCACAGGCAGGTCGTGCTCTCCATTATGACCTGCCAGGGGCCCTTATTTGTTGATTCTCTGGCCCCCCAAATCATTAATTTAAGTGCAGACGACGGCGAAGAAACCTGAGATTGGCGTCCAACACACACACAAATTCACACACGCAAGCATGTACATGCATAGACACATATTTGGTCGCATTTACACACAACATGTACGTGCACACACCCTGCATTGCATAACAAATGATGGCACTTTAATTGCTGTGCCTGTTTATTTATTCCTGGTTGTAATGGATGGTCCTTCTCTGCCTGGCAACCTATCAGAGTGAAACAGGAAGAGTGTGAGCAGTCTTGCAATACTGGACACATTCCTTATGATTTGACATTCCTCTTTACACAAAGCACACACTAACCTGAGATACCTCAATTAAAGACTGGTAATCCCTTTATGCACAGGAATTTTAGGGTCATTACACAGGTCAAATAACTTCTGCCATAACTTTATCTATGCAGAACTTTCTTTCTTTCACTATGCCCTCTCTGAGTGACTGATGATAACGTCTTCAGTGATTGGTAGTTATTTTGGGGCCTGTTTGCTCAGCCAATGAGGCGCCCCCAGCATGCCAGACATAGATCATTGTTTTTTTTTTTGTATTTTTTTGTTTCACAACCGAACCCTCAGGAAAAAAGTGAGTTGTTGCTGACTGCTGTGAGGCCTGAATAACAGACTCATTCCCATTTTTTTTTCTTTTTATTAATGAGCACTTGATGTTTGGGCTGATGCCAGCTGCATTTACAGCATTCTTAAGGAGCTCTGGAGACCTGCCAGACAGTTAGAGGAAGAAAATGGTCCAGCAATAAGAAAAAACAAAATATCTGGACCTGAGTGTCTGGAGCTCTCTTTGCCCATTACCAAGCTATGTAATTCTATGATGTAATCTTTTAGAAGACAACCAAGGAAATTAAAAACAACTTAAGATCCTTGGCTAGATGATGCATTTTCATATCCCTGTGTGGATTTTAACATTTGTTTTTCATTCATTGTGGTTGACGTCTCATAGTGATTCTTTTTTCTCCATGTTTCTATCCGCAGCTGCTTGTAGGTACCAAGAGGTTCACAAGCTTCAGCTGCAACCACAGACACCCAACTGGCCCATGCATTCCCACCATCATGGCCACCAGACATGTATAAACAGATTCATCAGCACCTTCCAGGACCCACCATTTCCGTTTTCTGTGGTCAAGTCCTGTCAGTAAGAAATTATTCATCTAATCTGAATTCAGTCACCCACTAAGGATCTGAGCCCAGCGTGGGTAAATGCCCACTAGAGCATCAGTCATGAGCATGCATCTTCAAGGTATGGGCAAGCAGTCCACTGCCTTCATTTTCCTAGCTGTTTTCAGTAGACTGGAAGCTGGATTTATTTTATAATACCATGTTGCTCCAGAGGTCTGGCTTTCCATCAACCGACAATCAGTCCACCACTGTCGACTACTAGCGTGGTTACACTGAGCCAGTGGAACTAGCCATGATCTCATGCCAATCCTGAACTGGTTTATTTTGGCATGAATGTGTTTACGTCTGCAGCTAAATATCAAACTTTTGTAAATATCACAACATGGACCTCAAAATCCACAATCCACAGAAACCTTCTCAATGTACCGTGCCAAAGGAGACGTCCTTGTCTGCTCAAACAAATTACTGAAACATCATTTGGTGTAGCCAATTAACTGCCCTAAGTTACTCATTTGTCGGACTATCTCCCAACCTCTATCTCCCAACCTGCGCAGACATCAAGAAGAAAAGGCAAATTTGGACTCGAAGACGCCCAACAAAAACAATTTGAGTATCAGCTTACACCCTGTCTGAAAAAAAGGGACCTCAATTAACAGGAAAGGAAACACAGCTGACCTCAAATCAGCCAGATTACTGTAAGAACAATCTGTTTTTATACATTTCTCCTTGTGTTCTTTTAGCCTGCTGTGTGTTTGGTAATGAACCACTATCATGTTCTGTTTGCTTTACTACATCCAAAACAGTTTTGAGTGCCACTCTTGAAATTGTAACATCTGTGTGACTTATAACGCTGATGAGTCATGTATCATTTTGTTGTATGTTTATGGCTCCTGTCAATCCGAGTGTCTAATCTGTGACTTGACTCGCGTCGTTACTTTTTTTCGCTGGACTGGAGGTAGACCTGAGATGATGATAATGTACAGTATTGTTGTTTTAACTGTATAACGGTGTTTTCATTTGGCCCTTATTATTATGTACAGTTTTGTACAGTGTGCGTGAGCATCTGTGTGTTTGTGTGTGTGTGGTTTTCTGCCGCTCTCATGATTGTAATGACTGTGAAAGTTTGGGGGTAACCTTATTCACCCTTGACTTGTTCCACAGTGTTTTGCAGTGGTCAGCTTGTCTCTGTTGTTTGAATAAAAAACTTGTTTTCACAAGAAGTGCAACATGTGTTTTATCAGTAAAACATTAATGTGAACATTGACATCGTCAGTGTTATTGGTAAATTTGAGCGCAACAATGGGTATTTTCACAAGATTAAAGTTTCACCACCACTAATGGCAACTACAACAATAGAACCAAGAAAGAATTCTTCCCAGTTTTCATGGTCTACCAGTTCCCTCTCTCTCATAAACTCAGCCAGATGTTGCCCAGTTTTCTTCCTCAGGGAACGTAGGGGTATCAAGGAGGGGAGGGTTGACAGACGTGGGAGGGGTAGTGAAGCATGGTGAAGGAAGGGGGGGGGATCAGAAATGTGGCTGAGCATGTTCTAAGTGCTCTCTGACGCAGACGCAGCCTCTCCAGCATCCACCACGGTAACATTAGCTGAGAACAGAACTCATGCAACATTTGCTGGCGTTTTACACTCAACTCTGCCGCAGGCAATTCGCAGTACCCATTTCCATCCTATACACTTTATGAAAAATGTGACAAAATGATGACTCTCACAAAAATAGCATGAGTGCACTTAAAACATTCTCGGGGAGAACCAGATGTATGTGAATTTTATTACTGATCAGTTTCTTGGTTTTCGTTCTGTTAGTCACATTGTGTAGAGCTTTGGAATTGGCTTTTTTACACACAGTTATATTTTGTTTGTAATAGAAATTAGGCATTAGGTTTTAGAAGAGTACTTTATGTGTCTATTATATATATCTTAGACTTGGGGCCTGTCTAAGTACTGGAGAAAGTCATGACGCTGAGCATTGTGGAAGCCAAATGACCCATTGTTCTTCACGTATTTTCAATGAAGGGTTTCAGGGACTCACTGATTTTAAATTAGGTCTGTAGGAGACCTGCAAGATTGACTCAACTTGACTAAAGGTGCAAGAAAATCTGAACAAAATAAAAGCTGTGAATGAATGTTTTCCCCTTTCTCCTCTATCTACACACTATTACCTGAGGCATATCTTTATTTGAACCTACAGGCAGGTATTCAGGTGAGGGCCCTGTTCCGTTTATTTTTTAACATTGTTTTACTGACATTCTATCTCCGTTTCCTCAATCCAGACGAAATTCTGCCCAGCGCAACTGAAAATAAAATGGCCTTCTCCCTTGAAATCCTTCAGTGTGTCAAGACTGAGAAATCTAAAGTGACACATGTGAAACTATTAAACATTTTGCCCTCTGACACTCATCATTGGGTTCAGTGAGGAATATCGAACTACAAGCCGACGGATTCCTGCTGCATGTTTTGAAATAATGTACCATAAAATAATAATTAGCCTACCGTAATGACCATAATACTTGTAGGCCTTCAAGTGATGAGAGCAGCCTGTATAAGCACACGATATGGACCTGCTTGTCTTGATTTTACTGAGTAGTAATTCGATCTGCTGCCAGTGAAAAACCTAACTCTGCTCTGGTATGGATAGGCTAATAGCCTCGGGAGCATTATACGTTTATTTTAGGTAATAGAGACGCTTGTTTTGTTACAGCCTGTTCCGCCCTCCTCTCGCTCTCTCGCTTCCCTCTCTCCATACAATGTTACCTAAACTCAAATTCCTTGCTTCTTTATAGTTTGTGACTGGAAGACGAAAAGGGGAATTTGAGGAGAAATGCGAAGCGCATGCGCCATCTGAAGGTTTTGCTTTGCGCATCCATGCCGCAGTGTGTTAGTTTGTGAGAGGAGGTGACCAGAGCAGGTGAGAGAGGAAAGGAGAGAGGAAGGGAAAGTCGGCGATACTTTTCTGCACCTCAGCACACACACACACACAGTAACACATACGGTGTGGGAAGACAGCAGACTCAAGAGCCTCAGCAAAGCCGCTGTTCACACGCTGTGCTCTTTTCCTCCTCCTGGCACCGTGCGCACTCGCCAGTCCGCACTGTTTGGAGACAGTCCGCGCGGAAAGTTTTTTGGAGCATACTGTCTGGAGTAGATTAATTGTTGAATGTCTTTTTTTGCCAGGCGGATAACTTACTGGTTTTTTTTGCATGTGAAGACTTTTAATTCGAGTTGAGGAGCTGTCAAAATCGTTTTTGCACAGAATGGAAGGTAAATTGACAAGTCGTTTGTGGCGAGGATCACCGTGTGGATCTTTCTGCAGGTAAAACGCGCTATGACCTGAACGTGTGAGCGGCTGGATTTAATGTTCAGAACAAGATTTCACACGTGATTGCTCTGATACAGTTTAGCTAGAATCTGGAACAGTGTTTCATTTGGATAGAGACTATAAAAGTAGGCCGCCTTCAATTTCAAGACAATCGACAAAGTATACGTTTCCGCCACTGGGATTTTGAGTTGCCGCAGATGGTTTTATTTGTTTATAGTTACCGCAAAGTCACGCACTGATTCGTTAAAGGAACTGATAATTTCCCTAAACTGTGTCTGAACATTTTACATATCCCGCTGCTTCCTATCAGCCGTTTAAGCTGTCTGGCGCAGAGAGCGCGTTCACTGATTCTTGGGCGTCCCTGTTCACTAAAACACCAAACTTGAGGAACTCTCAGCTTTAGCGTTACACTTTCTTCACCCCAACTAAGCACTTTCAAAGAGATCCGGATCAGACGACTTGTCTTCACTGCAGCGGAAAGGGAAATCTTAAATCCACCTGGCCTGCACTGGGATTATTGGTTTGATATCGTCTGCAGAAAGTGGATTACAACTTCTAACGGGCTGTGCTCCCTGGTGAGTAGCCTACAAGTCTCCTCGTTCAGTGTGTTTCAGTGGGATCTTTCTGGACTAATACTGGTTGTTGGATGTGGATAAAAGTTATTGACAGATGTGATGTGTGAAACACGCACCCCCCACGCCCTGACTCTGACCCTTGTGACAATGACTTAAACCAAAATTAACTAAATTATCTGATATAAAGTTACTCACAAATAACTGGCCAATTAACGTTTTTCTTCTCTATTGTTAACGGACTCCACTTCAATTCAGGCAATGCTCTTTGTGCTGCTTGTCCTCATCAAATCCTTGTACCTGGCTCCCTCTCCTGGATTTTTTTAAACATCAGACAAACACTCATGAGTTTGTTGTTTAATGTACTAATTAGCCAGTAAATTACAGTGCTATGTAGTTTGGAGTACATTTAATTAATTGCTCCAAATTGTTTATTTTGGGTTTTTTATCTGTCTGGCACCCCAAATCTTCAAATTCATTGCCAACGAGCACTGAATCCAAGGCTTGAAGATGAAAATTATAATATAAATATAAAAAATTAAAATAATACACTAAATAATTTAACGTTTTCATAGTTTACACTTGAATGATTTTACAAATAATTTGCTGTAACAATATTTAGAAATTTCGACCAAAAAAAGAGAGAAACAAATTTGACTAAATGTAAGAATAGAATATATTTTAAATAACATTTTAAAATAACTATAACTATAATAATATTTGCTTTATGTTAATCGACTCAGTTCCACAACATTTGAAATACTTTTAATTTGCCATTTGTTCAATTTAATGGAACTTTTCACCGACAGAAATCATCAAGACAAGAGTCATTCGTCCGGTCAAGTCTATTAATAACCTGCTTCTCTCGGGTCAAATCGTTTCCAGGGGTCACGGAGCGCAGGAATTACGCAGCTTCTAGTGGGGATGCCATATACAGGAATATGTATTTTCAAAAAAATAATAAACGCGTGTGCAGTGTGAACAGCTGCAGCAACTGAAAGGAATAAAATAATTTCTAAAACATTAATTGTTAAATAATAGCTTCGTCTCTTTTTGTCTTTTCAAACGGTCCTTACTTTTCTCTAATCTGATTGGCTGAGACTCAGTTGTGAAACGCTAGATAATTGCACGCACCTGTGGCACCATGACGGTAAATTCAGATATGAAAATAATCCAGAATAAAATGCGTCGCTTTGCACTCCCGCTGGTGATTTACTCCTGATGACGTGTCCAGTTTGGCGCAGTGAATATAAATATTTGTAAAACTTAGTTATCCATTTATTATTAACCCAGTAAAAAAAAAAAAGTCGCTTCCTGGCGAGCATAACGTCTCCAATTAGTTGGTTTAAAATCAGTGTAAAACCGCGAACCTCTGTGGATTATTCCTTTCATTTATGTGGAAGAATTGCAAGCAACATAACCTCATAAGCTATTAGCGAGACCAGCGCAAAAACTGAAAGCACATGCTCGTGTGTGCGCGCGTGCGCTGCGTGAATGATGGTGAACTTGGCCTTGGCGTTAATGAGTATTAGGCAGGACCAAGTCTCCTCGACTCAACTCTGGAAAATAACACAGCGTGACAAATTAGAGCTGCTCCCAGATCCAAAATTCACACATGGCCAAACTGAAGCGTTGGCACCATCAGTTTAAGTCGCAAATTCAGAGGTAATTAATTTAACTAATTTTCTGCCTACATAGCAACCAAACCGTATCATCAAAGCCATGCGGTTGCTCAGACATAATTGTCATTTTTCCTTTTTAATTCCTTGTAGCTTCATGAGACACAGTAGATTATTATAACCAGGCTAGAGACCATCATCCTCAGATAGGATGGGACAGACCGATACGCGTTAAATAGATCTATAAAATAAAAATGAATTTAATTATAATTACGGAGCGACATGAGTTATTTGTCAGTGACATTTAAAACCCACACGTGCCACAGTTCCTGAAAAGAAAACTATTTTAAAATATCAAATGACTCTTTCTTCGTTTTATATTTTGCGTTCAGTGAAGTCCTATTAAAATCTGTTAAGTTTCTATAGAAACGATTTTTACATATTTGTGTGAGAAGGTTATTATTTCCAAGAGGTGTTTCTTATATACATAAAGTAGTCAAATTAAAAATTGTTCTCAGGACACAATATAATCAGGTCTGGCATTACTTCAAAATAGAGGAATACAGAATACAAAACAAAATTAGGCTATTTTTTTTAAACCGTTGTAAAAGTAAGATTTAGAGTAAAAATTTACAGCAAAAATGTGTGATCTATTTAAAACACACCAACTAGTCTCTCATTTTCAGTCTCTCACTCTATCTCTGCTCTTGTGTCTCAGAGTAAAGTGAACTGTCAGGAATGTGTCTAGCTGGGGTTTCATAGTCATTGTGTCTTCTCCAACAGCATGTCTATCAGTCTGATATGATTCACACTCAGACCTGCTGCCAAATGACTGCTCTGATGTGCAGGCAGTAATGGCCTCAGGGCGCTCATCTCTCTCTCTCTCTCACACACACACACACACACACACGCACACACACTCACACACACACAGAGCTACGGTGCTGTTTTCCTGTTTGCATGTAAAAAGTGTTGAGATATGAAGGCATACAGCTGAAATATTTTTTCCTAGATTGCCATATAAGTTGACCTCAGAGACGTGTATTTTTCTTTCAGATCAGCAGCATTATGAAGCTGGGGCTCGGTTGTGTGTGTCGGCCGGTTTACTGGCCCTTTGGCAGAGTGTTGGACTCCAGACATTGTGTCTTCGCCCTCACACTCCTCACACTTCTCATGCAGGTGGTGGTGGAGGCCAACTCTTGGTGGTACGCATTCATTTTTCTCTCCATATGTACAGTGCTTCTGTACTGTCCTTCTGTGTGTCTGAATTTGTGCACAGTGTGGTTTTGTGTGTGTTTACTTGTCATACAACAAGTGGAGATTGCCAGCTTTCAAAACGCGTCTCTATTTACTTCATGATGAATCATATTTGTAAAAGACTTATGTTTTTTTTTTTTTTAAATAAATAATTAGTCTTCATTATTGTCTTTTTACTTTAAGAGTTGAGTTCAGTTTTGGATGTTTTCTAAAAAGGCCTCCTCAGCATGCACCAAATTTGAAGCAACACAACATGCTGACTGAAGCACATTAGCTTTCAGAGAAGACTTTTTTTTTCTCCCTTCATATACCGCCAAACCAAAATCATGAACATTATAGAAAACGTAGAGTTCTGGGTTGAAGTCTGTGTCCAGATTTGTGCAAATACAAACACTGTGAATGACCGCTTGGATGTGTTTGTGTGTTGTGAATGTGAATGTGCACACACGTCCTACTGCTGTTAGGAGAAAAGTCTATATTTGAGTAGGCTGAACTTACACTAAATAGTCAGAGTACTACTAATAGGGAAAATTACTGTTTAGCAGTCACCATAGAAGCACTACATAAGGCAACCATAGAGCCTGTTTCTGTTTTTTTTGTATAATTGCGCACTTGTGCATAATTGTGGATCCCAACCAACAGTAATTCCACAATTCTTGTGTAAGATTTTTATTTACTTCAAAAGAAAGATCAAGGGAAGTGGTGACATCATGTGGGGATGGCCCAGTTATATGAAAATAATAATTTAAACAATTAATTTGAAGAGAATTTGTAAAAATAAACATAACTATTGGATCACAGACACAGCTGACTTGCAGATGACTACAGACTCTTTGGAAAACTGAGTTAGGAGCACAAACTGTGTGTGTGTGTCTTTCAGTTTCCTCTTTGAGAGGTCACGCAGGTGTGAATGATTTTGAGTGTCAGAGCAGTGGGCCTGCTGACTGGATGTGTGTGTGAGTGTGAGAGTGTCAGTCTGCATGTGTGTTTGACCATACTAACTGTGTATGTTATTTTCCTTTTCTGTGTGCTTATGTGTGCACGTCTGTGTATATCTTGTGTGTATGTGTGTGTGTTCAGTCTGCGTTCCCTCGCTGCTGAGTTTCCCCAGTCGATCAGGTTACACTGGAGGCTAATTGTCTCTCTCTTGGGGCTCAGGGATGGGCTGTTCTAATTGTCCTGTGGCCTGGAACCAGATGCTCATAGTGGTGTTCCTCTCTCTGTTTTAGCTCTGTTTGTTCCTGTCTTTCTTTTTTGATATATTTTTTTTCTCAAGCTGAACTGAATGATGTTCTAGATGAAATGACAGAATTTTACAACAAAGTGGATACAGGATACAAGTACTAAAGTACAGTTTTGAGATATTTCTACTTGAGAATTTCCATTTTCTACAACATTAATGCATTTCAGAGGCAATGCTCATACTGGTTAATGTTCACATTAAGATTAGTGAAAGGATATACTGTATAAT
>JAUBNQ010000026.1:14278302-14292147 GCA_032353495.1 Ctenopoma kingsleyae | reverse complement strand
TTCAGGTATTTTGATCTATTTCTTTTGTACTTTTACTTCAGTACCATTTGAGTGCACCATGTTTACCTGTAACATAGTATTGCTACACTACTGTACAGTATCACTACTTTTACTTAAGTAAATGATCTGTACAGTATTCATAGATAGCTATAGCTAGCTATGTGCTCAGGGAAAAAGCTATAGTTTCTTCTTAGTATGCATAGTATATGCTTAGTCAGTAACTGTAACTATTACCCTCTAAGACTGTTGTTTCCAACCTGAATGTGGGACTGTGGACGATATTAAAGGGTCATACGTTAAGTCTGAAGAGTTTGCTAGCTGTCTAACAAGACAGCTCAAAAGTCACATTCTTGACACACAAATCATTATTTGTTTTTTGTTTTTTTTTGCTTTTGCAACATAATGTTTTACCTTCTAATGTCTCTAAAACAACTTAAGTTAATTAATTTTCGAGTGAAATATCACAGAATGCAACCTGTGATAAGTTTTGTGAATAGGAATTGCTTCGCTGGAAAGAGTAACAGGTAGAAAAGGTTGGAAGAAGGTACTAAAGCACTAAGTACAAGAATTGTGTGGTTCCCTCTCATTCATGCAATCTTATTTTATTTTATTTTTTTTTTGTACTTTAAAATTTTGGAAGTGCACTTTCCCTGACTCTACTTTTGTCTTTACTTGCATTTATTGTGTGCTTTTTGCCCTAAATAATAAATGACTTTTCAGTTCACTGTAATCCCCTTTTCCCAGTCAAACAGCAAATCTTATCTCATGCATTTTACTTGAATGATTAATACACCTCCATCCATGAGAGGCAGAAACCAGTCAAATGGAAATAACTGTTTGGGAATTTGGCCTGAAAATGTTTATAGATGGCACGTGAGTAATGTTATGTGTTCTCCTCAACCAGGTCTCTGGCCATGAACCCTTTACTGATCCCGGAGGCCTACATCATTGGTGCCCAGCCTCTGTGCAGCCAGTTGGTTGGCCTGTCCCAGGGCCAGAAGAAGTTGTGCCAGCTCTACCAGGACCACATGCAGTACATCGGCGAGGGTGCCAAGACAGGCATCAGAGAGTGCCAGTACCAGTTTAGACACCGGCGCTGGAACTGCAGCACAGTGGACAACTCTTCTGTTTTTGGACGAGTTATGCAAATAGGTAAGAAATGGGTAATGATGTTAAAAATAGCATGAATTAGAAACTCAAAACTCCATACTGAAAAACCCACAGGAGATTAATACACTCAGTTAGCAGTTTATAGGTACGTCGAGCTGAAACGTATGTAGTCTAATACAGCAGTTGTCCAATAAATACTACCTGCCTGAATGTGTAAATGTTCAGTTTTTGTGGAAACTGTTTTAGAGAGGTATTAAATCAACTGTGTAATCACTTCGGAGGCTGGAGTTTATGTTGCTGTTGAACTGCACCGCCTTAGAGAGGTGTTTCTGTTATTTAACCGAGCCTCGGCCAAAATAATAGAAACACCTGTGACAAAAATGCCCCTCTCAACAAAAACTGACCTTATACGCACACGTTAGCAGAACATATTGGCCAGTGTTACTTAGAATCTTTACATTTAATGTCTTGCCTTTCTTCACTTTTCCTCCCTCCTTCCTGACTCACTGACCCTCTTTCGTGTGTGTTTTTGTAAGTGTATGTGTGAAATGTACAGTATGAGGCTGGTGATTCTCAGCAGCTGTGTGGAGGGAATAGTTGGTTGGTGAGGTTGCTGGATAAATCACATGTGGCTTTGGCCTGCTAAACCAGCTTCTGACATGGAGCAGGAGGGAGGCAGAGACTCTGGTTTTCTCCTGATGAATGGGAGACAATATAACACACACGCACACGCACACACACACTGTGGAGACGGACTGTAGCTGCTCTGTATTTACAAGTAATGGGAGTGCAGTGAGTGTATGTACCAATATATCACATTGTCAGAGATCACACTACTTTTGTGTGTGTGTGCGCATGTTCATGCAGTGTGCTCAGATATCAAAAGTCTAAAAAGTGACTCCACTCGTGTATTATTTAACATGGTTTGTTTAATTTTCTTTGGATATTTGCCTTCACTTTGGGGGCTAATGTAAAGGTGGTTTACCGTTTATTGATCATAACTCTCCAGATGAATTACAGTGAATATATACAATGTCAGTGTTGTGATCACAGCAGAGTTATAACAGACTTTGCTGCATAGAGGACAAACCACAACAGAGCAGATTTTGTAGTTGTACTCATTTGATGTCAGTGCTTTCTGTGCTTACATTTTTGGATTCTTTCAAATTCCTCCTCAGTAATGCATACAGAAAAGCTTTTCTTCATGTTGGTACTCTTTAAATGGTCAGTTCACCCAAATTCCTAAAAAAAAACAACTAATATATTGTGTCACCTAGTTATATTGCACACAAAAGGTTTTTCTTTTTGTTTGTCCACTTTATGAAATATCCATCTCTAAGATTTCAGCTCCCCATATGAATGCAATTAATGGAATAAATGGTGAATGAAATTTGTTATGGTGCTCACAGTTCTAAAAATAAAATTTAATGGGCTCAACAGCAACCAGAAATAATGTTCCCATTGCTCTGGATAATCCACAGATCATGCTGTCAACAGTTTCTGGGTGAATAGAACTTTCTGGTAAAAAGTAGTTCCACTTAAAACTCATTGCATCGAGGTCTGTGGATGATGATCTTGTCGTTGGTTGTCTGGATATTTTAAACATAATATTGTGAGCAACAACAATGAAATGTCATCCAGTAGCATTGTTCTTGGATTTGTGCGCACAAACACGAGCTGGTCTGTATTTTTACACTGCTCTTGGTCATTCTGTTGCTCCGTGTCTCTGTTGCTGACACCCTTGCTACAGATTAGCCTACATTACAAGCTCCCAAACCCAGTCCTGCAGGCCCCCCTGCTCTGCTTGTTTTACAGCTATGCCTGCCCCACCCACCGCTGATTACCTGGATGAGGTGTATGTTTCAACTTCTGATTGACTGAACACACTTGATCCAGATCAAGCAGGGCAGGGAGGCCTGAGGACCGAGCCTGGGAACTACTGGTCTACACAGAAACGTCATCAGCAGCCATTCTCTCATTTCTCTTCCTCCACCCTCTCCCTCCCCAACATTTCTCCTGTCCCAGACCACTCTGGGCCAAGCAAACATATCCTCCCCTTACTGTATGTCTGTCTATCTGACACCCTGTTTTTCTGTCTATATGCTGGTTTAGGACACTTTGGGTGATTTAAAGCTGAGCTCCAGGGGATGCTGGTGTGGTTAGGCTCAGACCCTTTCCCCTGCTTTGCTTGATTAGATCCAGGGTGGGGTGCAGGATAAGGGAGGTAGCAGTGAAGGAGATGACAGTTCGTCTGTCTACAGGTCCACTATTAAGCCCGTGTCCTCAGGCTGAATTAAAAGTTGTACTAGACAAATAAATCCCTCTTCTCTGATCACCTCCTGCCAGAGTTTCCCACCTGGACATCTTTCCAAGTGATTTCTTGGTTCATCATTTATGTTCAGTCATTTCTTTCTGCTCTTTATGGTGCACGCATGTGTCTCATTTTTTTTCCACTTTGCTTACCTATATTTTTTCTTCAATGTCTTTTTCTTAACTTATCTCTTTCGTCATGTTTTCTTTCTCCTCCCTCATCTTCTGTTCTGTGTCCTCCTGGTATTTTCATTATAGCATTCTCTCTAGAAGTTTGGCCCTGTGGGTATGTGAGCTGTGCATTTTTATTTTGTAGCAGCCCACGTCTTCAGTGTCAACACGCAGCTTTATAGTTTGATCGGCTGTTTCTTCTTTGTTTGGTCTCCTCATCTTGGTTTTCTCGTCTACTCTGTGGCTTTGTACAGTGGTAATAATGGATTAAGCACTGAGTGACAGCAAAAACTACTTACATGCATTTTTGTGTTTATAGGTTCTCCAACCTCTTGTGTCGGTAGAGGAAATGTGAGGGTTAGAAACGGTGACGGTTAATGAGCAGTGGCTCCAGAATCACTGTTATGACGGATAACGTGAAAGAGACATTGTCACTTTTAATTTGGGTGAAATGGCAGCTGCTTGTTAAGAGAGATCTCTGTCACTTGAGGGCACTCTCTCTCTCTGGCTGAAGCCCAATAACAGCAAACCAGATTCCCCTGTTCAACATGTTGTTGATGAGGAGCCTGCAGCATTTGGCTGAGGTGCTCTATAATCTTAAGTGTATGGTGAATGCTGTCATATGACATCACATTTCAAAACACTCTACAAATGCTAAAAGCAAAATGACAGTGAGACACATTCAATATATAAGAAAGATACATACATAATGTATAAATGGAAGCAGTGGATGGATATGTCAAATGATAAAATTGCATCTATTCATTTCTCATTTGTTCTTATTGTGTCAAATGTGACATGACGTTCTTGTTTTGTGTGTCTGCAGGCAGTCGAGAAACGGCATTCACTTATGCCATCAGTGCAGCAGGGGTGGTGAACGCTGTAAGCCGTGCTTGCAGAGAGGGGGAGCTCTCCAGCTGTGGGTGCAGCCGTGCAGCTCGCCCCAAAGATCTACCCCGAGACTGGCTGTGGGGAGGCTGCGGAGACAACCTCAACTATGGCTACAGGTTTTCCAAGGAGTTTGTTGATGCACGCGAGAGGGAGAAGAGCTACCCCAAAGGCTCATATGAGAGCGCAAGATTGATGATGAATCTTCACAATAACGAGGCTGGAAGGAGGGTAAGAAACCAAGAAACATGCAGAAAATTACAAACTGCAGGCCCTAGAAAGAGACCATCCAGTGAGAGAAAGTTTGGAAGTGTGACAATCTAGGTCAATCAGATAGGTCTCTGGTTGATCATCTGTGTAACAGCTCTGTCTGCACTTGCCTCCGGAGGCTTTGATCGGTGGGGAGATGGAGTCATTGGAAGCAGCCGGGGGTTTCTTTTCCTTTCTAAACATCTTGAAACCACCTCAAAGTAAATGCAATGCCAAATATCTGTTGCCAGGCTGTTCTCTTTCAAGTTGGACAAATGAGAGGACAACATCTTATTCAATGCACCATTAGAAACACTGACAGGATCATTTGGTCCTTTATGGTAAAGTAATGAGATCTATGAGATCATGAGCAGCATATTGTGCAAATATTTATGCAGACAGGACAAATTAGAAATATTAAGCATGTGTCACTTAAACATGTTATTCTTCTGCAGTTTGCCGTAAAAATGCAGTTTTACAAATTACTTAGACGTAATTATTTCTTTTCCCTTTTTTGTCTCCCTCCTTTCTACAATCAGACTGTGTCGGACCTTGCCCATGTCTCCTGTAAGTGCCATGGGGTATCAGGCTCCTGCAGCCTGAAGACCTGCTGGTTGCAGTTGGCTGACTTCCGCAAGGTGGGCGATGCACTGAAGGAAAAGTATGACAGTGCCGCAGCCATGAAGCTCAACTCGCGTGGAAAGTTGGTGCAGATGCACAGCAAGTTTAACACCCCCACAAGCCACGACCTGGTGTACATAGAGTCCAGTCCAGACTACTGCTTGAAAAACCAAAGCACAGGCTCCTTGGGCACAGTGGGGCGCCTTTGCAACAAGACCTCAGAGGGCATGGATGGGTGTGAGCTGATGTGCTGTGGTCGCGGTTATGACCAGTACAAGGCCCAGATAGTGGAGCGCTGCCACTGCAAGTTCCACTGGTGCTGCTACGTTAAGTGCAAGCGCTGCACCAAAATCGTAGACCAATTCGTCTGTAAGTGAGAAGAGGATTGCTACCTGTGTGTTTGCTTGCAGACGATGGCCATACATGTGTGTATTAATGAGCAGAGGAGTTGAACACAGTGAGAGAATGGAAGAGAGAAACTATATAAATTATATTTATAGAGTTAAACAATTATGCCATTGCAAAAAGACTGACTCTTTTTTTCAAAAAAAAAAAAAATCTTATGTCTTCAGAAACTGAGAGTATCATGAAATATTTATTTTGAGATTGTTATGTTTTATTTTGGCCAAGTCAATACCAGCCAATTTTAATCCCCTCAAGTGCCTGAAAATGGCTGGAAATCGGCCATACTCCACAGTCACCCATTTTTTAAAATAAAAAAACCTTCATTTTTCTTGTCAGATGGGTTACATTGATTGCAAAATTGAACTGTACTTACTGTTTCCTTGCAGGAGTAGAGTTTGATATTTGGGCTGTAGCTGTTTAAGACGTCTTTTTTTCTGTTAAGAGACAAACACCTGTTTGCCGAGGTTAATGGATGTGTTTTCAAGGGCCCGGTCCCAAACTCGCCTACAAACCCCACTGAAGTTTACTTGTACCCTGTCATCACATATAAAGTTAGGAACGCTGTTGGTTCGTACAGGTCCTAGGAGTACGGTGGCTACAATAAGAGGGCTGTTTTGGGGATAGGGCCATTTATTAAGCTGTCCCATAAGCCCTAAAGTTCCCCAGGTGCTGCAACAAGCCCATCACCAGTATGCACTTTGATACAGAGGCTTAAACCTGTCTGTATGTGTCTGATCAGCTGTTTTTTTCACTACAGTGCGTCAGCAAAATGTATCAATATTATAGCCTACATTCTTTTCCATATTAATTCAGATTATCCATTTAACATTATTCTACAATACTTAACATGGATTGAATATATATGGGCAATGTTGTGGTTACAGTGGTGAAATATCCATGCTCTTTGTATATAGTATGTATATCTAACCAATCAGTAAACTGTATTTATTTTCTTTAGCCAGATCCTCCTCTTAAGCTTAAAACAGAAAAGCATCTTCATCGTAGATCCGTATTTAGTCAGACATCCCCAGGTTCTGAAGTCACTTTTAAAGATTTTATTCTCACTAATGTGGCTCTTCACTGTTTTTGTAAAGGGAAATGCACCTTATTGTTTCAAAACACAAATAATTTCTTCTCACTCATGTTCGGCTTTACTGTTCAACACACACACACATATATATATATATATCTCACAGATATTCAGATTTTGTCATCACCACAGAATTCCTATACCACTCAGTTAACTGCTCACTATCCCTGTGATGATTATCAATAGACAAATAATTTCTACCAATCCAACTATGTATATTTATAAGCTTCTCCATGACTTTGAGGTTTGTTAAACGTAATGTGCTATAGCTGATATTTTGTTACTTTTTACAAATTGGCTCAATGCTCTACTTTGTTTCAATAAATATCAAATGTAAAACAAGCAGAGAAGTATCTTTCTCACAATGTTTTTTCCAGTTTGCTTTTCTGTGCCTTTTGATATATTTTTTAAATAATCTCCTAACAAACATTTTCTTTTACTCTTTATTTTTTGTCTTCTTGAAATGTGTGTACTTAAATAGAAATTTGATCATTTATTTCATAAAATAAGCTAACTATTTTTATTTAGATCTAAAAACAGCATTTCAGGGATTTTCTGAACCAGTTACATGCCTTCATTCAGTCTCCTCACCCACAGGCAGATTTAGTAACAGTCAATCCCACAATGGATTACAGCCATTTACGTGAACAAAGATGAGAGTTAGCTTGAGACCTTTGGAGGATAGTGTGGAGATTAGGAGTGTCCCAGTGGGATGTTTGAGGTTGTTTTATAAATACCCCTCAACAAGCCAGTGACGGTGGATCAGTTAATGGAATGATTAATCATCTTGTGTCATGAGAATTGGAAGAGGGGTAATTTTCAACATGGGGGAATGGGGCTGTCTGGAAGACGACTGGGCAGTGTCAGAGACCATAGAAGCTCAAGAGGAGATGCAGAGAACAGTGGGTAATGAGAAACAGGGGATAAGACAGCGTCTGGATGAGAGGGGAGGCCTGAGGGAGAGGAGCAGAGAGAAAGTGCTTTAGGGAAAGTAGACCTGAAGGACTCCTATTATAGTGTAAATGCTCCTGACACCAACTAATATTTACACTAGTAAAATGATACTGACTTTAGGAGCACATCCCACATGTGACCCTGTCAATTTGCTCTGTGTGTGTGTGTTTGCATGCACTTACATAAAGTGTGTTACATGACAAGTGTTTATATTTCTGATTGGTGTCACATAGGCCAATATGCAAAAACAGGAGAGAAAGATACAAGGCTAGCAAGGAGAAAGAAATTGAACAAGGAGCAAGGACCAAGGAGACCAAGACCAGCCGGAGGTTTTACATATTTGAACCTTCTGTCAACAGCAAGGTTTATAAGGAAATGAAATCACCCTTCAACTTTGAATTTGTTATGGACGTGAAGGTCAGAAACTACCTGAATGTGTGTGTGTGTATGTGAATGAGTGACTGACTTTATACCATCAAACTCCTCTAGCAATAGCATGAACAGAAATCCAGGTGCACAGCAGGCTGATAAAGTAGGCAGGCGAAACTTGAAACCCACAGGTGCGCAGGTATAACTTACCTGACTTAATGACACAGTCATGTAGTGGAAGAGACACGGATACTCCAAAATGTTCAAACAAAATACCTGGATGTCTGGTTTTGGCAGGACCTTCTACAACTGCTCCTTTCTCTGCCTCCAGTTTGACAGATCAGATGTTCAGCAGATATTTTAAGCTGGTGTAAAGCTAAACATTTCTTTGTCATCCTGTCTTTAAAGTTGATTTTAAAAAAAAGAAAAGATTTTTGGCTACCTTGCATTACTGTCATATTTCATTCATTTATAAGTCTCCTTTTATCAGATTAAATGTTTACAGTAATGTCTTTCCCCAAAAGGAATATTAATGATTTCACATTTTCAAAATGTTGAAATGTTGAAAGAATAAGCTCAGGAATTATTGTGCAGTTAATGCTTGATTGAATCTGTGTGCATGCATGTGTGTTTTTTATTTGATGTAAAGGTGATTATGATGATGAAGGGAACAGGCTGGTTTTACTCTGTCCTTCTTCCACTGCCTTAACATTCTTCAGAGGTTCGTCAGGACAAATTTGTGACAAGTTACGTTTTCATAAAAGAAAGCAGATGGTTGATATAAGGTACCCCCACCCCCCTCTGCTGAAGCCAGATCTGTTCACTGCAACTTTGTAGATTCACAAATATTTAGTTGACTCTATTCTGGCAGTGAAAATATTTCACTGATGTTCTACTGTAACTGCAACATACCAGGCTACACATATTGATGTAATACATTCACACCGCATTTTAACATCTGTGAAGCAAAACCTCAGCTTAAACTCTGACCTATCCTCTTCTTTTCTGAACCACTCAACAGTCCTGTTCATATCAGCATATCAAATCATGAGTCTACCTTGAGCACTCAAAAACTGTCACTGTAGGACACAAAAACACATGCGGCCCATTGATCAGTGCTGACCGTCTTTGTGCTCTAAAGCACAGAATGCATGAGCTGTCAGTACAACGGCTCTGGCAAAGCTCATCTCTCCAAGCCAAAGTGGACCTTGTTCCATTCCTCAGCTCTTACTGTAAGACTCTCAAAAAAACAGCAACCAGGCCAAAATAAGAGTGCCCCACAGAGCTGCATTTAGAGCTATTTGGGATTGTGGTTGTGTGATTTAGAGAAAGAGGGCAGGACACCACACTGTGACGTTGCAAACAGTCTGGACTGGATCAAAGAGACAGGTTGGTGCCACAGAGTTACCAGCTCCCCCTTCTCTAACTCCCCCTGAGAAACCACTCACACCACAAGTTGTTTCAATGGGCACAACTCTGGCTGAAAATAGCAAGGTTTTACATAGAGGTCATAGTTTCTAAATGTGAATGACTGAGGCTTTTGTGTGTGAGAGAAAGAGAGTGACCACTAAAAGAAGTTAATATCAGTTTTACTCTCATTCTTATCACACAATTTGCTCCAGCTTGTATTATGTTGAGTTTGACCGGTTACCATGGTTACCCAATTAGGAATTTTCTCTGTGTTCTTTAATCATGATTATTATATCATGCATCGAAGTAGTATAATGCACTGCTCACTTAGCTTTATTGCTCACATACTGTGTGTGGAAACATATTCATCTTCGTATGACGTCAAAAGATTACAACCTGTTATTCTGTCAAATGAAGCTGATCTTTATAGAAGCCCACTGATATTACAGGAGGTTCAGGAAAAAGGTAAACATTTACTGTGGATTTGACCTGCGGTTCTTATAGACCTATACTAATGCACTGGGCTTTATTCATCTCACTGTTGTACTCTCACACAACTCCATTTCAGTGTAGGTTACACACATTCTCACTGTTACTGCATCTTTGCATAGGTTTCCTTTCAGATGCATGGAATACATTACACAGTGAGACATGTTTACAAGTCCAGAACTGACTTACTTATTTGTGGTTTGCCACGGGATCTTCTCTTTCTTTCCTCTTCTGTGGTGTTGGTACTGGTGATGTGTGTGTGTGAGTATCTCTGCCCCACAGGGAGCTGAGTGCCTGGTCAGAGCCTGTAGCTGAGTGATTCTGTCAGTCTGCTAAGCCTTTGTGGATTACACTGAAGTGGGCCTGTGGGGTTGCGCTGACACCAGTGAAGCACTGCCCAGTTATGGTTAAAGTACAGTGCAGCCGTTATTGAACCATCCTCAGTGTCTAGCACTAACTTATCCACAACATCTAGCATAACTCTGCACTCTATTTACAAGATATGGTTGAACTGACTCTTAAAAGTTGTACTATCATCTGTCATACCGAGTCATGCCTACATGATAATCACCAGACAGCAAGTTCTTATCAAACTCTTATCAAAAAATTGTTTGTTTATACAAAAAATAAGAAGCAAAATGAATCTGTTCACTTGCCGTGGACATATGGTATAAAGTACTAGAATAACCTTTTTGCAGTGGACGACGAAGAAAACCTGATACTCAAAATAAACTAAAACTGAGGGATAAGAATGAAGTCCTGAGTGAAGATGAGCACAGATTTATAAAATGTCAAACCAATTGGAGAAACAGTCAAACTTACTAATTTGCAGTGAGTTATGATAAATTGACCATATTATTACTGCAAGTAAGCAGTCATGCAACACAGAGAACTGTGCCACTGCCAGCTTCATTATTAAGGAACAGCAATGCAAAAAATCCTCCACATAGGTCACACAGGATTCGCATGGACTGAGAACCAGAGAAAAATTCACACACACACACACACACACACACACACACACAATGTAATAGACCATAGAAATACATTTTTCCAACAGCTTTGGCTGTTTCTTTCCTGATGACTGACACCTGGGCTAGTTAGCACCCTCATTAAAAAGCACTTAATGAAATAAGGTGTTTAAACATAGGCATTACACTGAGGTCTTTGTGGTTAATGAATCAACACAGTGCAGACGGAAAAATGGAATAGCTGGATATGCAGGTAATGTCCCGCTTGATCCAATAAACCTAACACCTTTTTAAAGGTGAGTATCCTTCTATAAGGTCCTGTGTCTGCTCGTGGAACATTCACACTTCCTATTGGCTTTGACTTTTCATAGAGGGGGGCTTGGAAAGGCTGCCTTATTCCCACATATTGTATGTCATGTTTATTTGCCTGATTTGGCAAAGACTTTTCTCAACTTTTCTAAAATGCTGCAGTTATAGTACATTTTAGTAGTCTTTAAGTCTGATGTTTTAGGACCACACCTACAGATAAACACTGGAAGGGAGATATTGAATTTTCTGAGTTTATGAGGAATGAAGTAGAGTTGGTGGATCTAGTAGGCTGTCAAGTCTTACTGACCTCACAGAAAAATTGATACTTTTTGTCATCATCGCTAATGAGAGTCAGTTTAACAAGCTCACAATGGAAACACTCAGAAACATCCGTAATTTATAACAGAAAAAGTTAAAAACAAACAGAAGATAAAGGAACAGTGAGTTAGAGGGACCAAGACCAAAACAAAACAAAAAAGTAGACAGTAGATATGAGGTGATGCAGTGGTCTAGTGTTTTGATATTGAATTATTTCTTCCTCTAATATTATCAAGGTCAGACAATGGTTAGCTAAACAATGGTTTAGATTAGATCGAAAATACCACACATTTTCCCGTTCATAGTTCATATCACATTGAAAATATCCAACCACTGTCAATCAGCATGTTTGTTGTTTTTGAAACATGAATGTTGCTTTTAGTCAACCAAAGTCTTTTGTGGAGAGTATTGCACAATATGTTGTTGTAGTACGCTGGAGAGTGTAAATGTGAGGTTTTTGTACATTGGTGCCTGCGGCTATTTATGTGTTATGAGAAAGAGTGTGAGGGAGAAAGTGGGGCTAACCTGTCTATGCAGATGAGAGTTGGCACGCTACTTTGAAACTCAACATAATTCAGCAGTCCATTGCCTTTGCCTGCTCTCCTCCAAAGTAATCAATCTCTCAGGTCTCCAGTGCCATAAAACACCATATTTCAGTCTTCAACATGATGAAAATTTGACAAATTATAGCTCAGCATGTGGAGCAATAAAAAAATGTATTTGTTGCAATGTTAATTAGGTAGAGTTCCATAAATCCTCCAAAATCAAACAATTAAGCATATTCAATCATATTAGAATACAAAAAATTTCAAACATTAATTTAATTTTATAACAAGGAACATATGTAATGTACAAATCAATAAAAACATCTAAAAACTTTGTCTAAGCCGTGTTTTGGAGACAACTCCTATTGGTGTTTGCATGTGTGTGTATGCACATACCAAATGCTTATGGTAGCTTACACTGACCCGCTCAGTGTGCCGCGTAACTCCTGTGCAGAGGGGCCACCCTTCTCCAGCCATTTGGTTATCCAGCTCACATCAAAGCTGATGGAAGGCTGGCTCATGGCCCAGCACCATGACAGACTGGCGGGGAGCCCGGAACTCAAGCCCCTGGCTTTAGGCCTACAGGCCTGGGGCTGGAGGTTGACAGGGCCCAGCTATGAGGGCCTGATGAATGGGTTCTGGCACTAGGCTGGTGGTATGTGTGAGTGACTAAGTGTGTGTTTGTGCATGTATGTGTGCGTGTGTGCGTGCGTGCATGTGTGGCTTTCAGGGCCCCCTTAAGCTTGATCTGAGTTACAGAGGGAACACAGGGAAAGGTTATGATTGGCCGCAGAGTCAGGCAGAATGAGAGGACCAGCTTTAGTTCTTCTTACACCCAAAAATTTGGTTCCCTTGGGTCTTTAAGACTTGCAGACACATGCAGAAATGTGTGCACATGCCCACCAACACACACATACTTAACCACCCCTCCACACATAAACACATACCACACAATACCACACAACAGTGCATATCTTTACATGTAAAGTTCTGCTGAGCTTTCATCCTTGAGAGATGGAAAACATTATTCATGAATGACACAAAGAATAATTATGTGCTTTTGAATCCAAAGAGCTCATACACTTTGATTTTCATATAACATTCATATTCATATAATCTGACTTGAGCTCAGAGCTTAGACAAAGGCCAGTTAACGAATTTAAAGGAAATATGTACCTCACATTCAATTGGAATTGCTATCTGTTTTCCACTACAGCTTAGTATATGCCAAGATGAAGGCTGATTTCACAGCAAACAAGATGAAACAGCAACTGTAAATGGCATGAAATCATGTTTGACTTTTAAATTCTAAATTAAAAATGCATGTGACAGTATGAAGTATAATCCCCCAAAGTACGTTTAGCTGTGTTGTTTTTAGGCACGAATGTGGCACTAATGATATTTTCTTATTGATTATTTATGTGTATATTTCTAATTGTTGCAATGGAAATTTAACTGATGGAGTCTATGGAAATAAGATAAAAAGCTGGAGGCATTTCAGACTTGCTTTGGAAAGTAAAAATAACTTTTAGTGGACAATGCAATAAGTAAAGTCTTTTGGATACCAAAGCTCAAATGAACAACATGGACTAAATACTGCATATACAACTCTACAGGGAAATGAATAATAGCTGGT
>JAUBNQ010000026.1:14264454-14275557 GCA_032353495.1 Ctenopoma kingsleyae | reverse complement strand
ATATATATATCTTTTACATACATATCTTTTACATACATACACAACTGAGAACTGGTTTATTTTGCATCTGAAAAATATGAGTGATTGAAAAAAGTTGTGTTTCACTCAGAAAATTCCAACCACAGTGTATTTAGTCTATCTGGTTTTGTTTAGGGAAACCTAAAAATGAGTGTGCTAGTAATGTCCAGAGCAAATGATTTAAGCGTGAGACTCAAACTGTAGTATAAACCTGTCTGTGGACAAATGTTTTTAGTGTTCTGGGAACTCTGTCATCAAAGGGGCTTAAACCATATATCTGCTATGATAGGAATTATCTTTGCACAGGTGTAGATCACACTTAGAGTTACTGTTCATGCACTCCATTTGCCTTACTGGCCAGAAATCCACTCCTGTGGCTAACAAATCAAGTTATGTAAATGCCACAATATGGTGCAAGTGCAGGAACATAGAGTGCATTCAGTGCTCACATTTGTTTTATTGATAGAGACCTGAGGTGAAAATTCCATATTTCTTTTATTACATGTCGAATTGCTAAGAATGTGAGCTAAAACATCCCATATGCAGGCAGCTTTCATTTCTTTTTATATAAAGTGCTTTTGATTTATGAGCCGACAGTGTCTTTTTCCAGCATGAAATAAATTATCGAGGTGAATTCCAAAAAAAAAAAAAAGAACGAATGAAAGAAAGAAAGAAAGAGAGGAAGACAGAGAGAGAGACAGAAAATTATAGAACGTAGGGGGAGAAAACGACTAGGGAAGTCCTCAAACCAAAGTTACATTGATCTGCCAAGTCTGGAGAGCATATCGACCCTCTAGGTTTTTATATGAAGGTATGAATATGTGGGTGAAAAACAAATGGGACAGCTTAGTTGTTTAACGGCCTGTCTGTTTATCTTTCTCATGCTTAGCTGGGAGATTAATAGGGGAAGTGGGTATTCATTAAACATTTACAAAAATAAACTTTGGTGAGTTTTATCATAGAACATAGTTCAAGTTATGAAAACACTACATTTTAGGTGTTTAGCTGACACTGTTATCCAGAACAGCTGAGTGCACCAGTAGAATAAGCTTTGACTTATAGGCAACAATAAGCTATTTATGTTTGTATGTCTGCGTGACCAAGGATATTCTAAGGGCTATTTGTGCTCAATATGTCAGCTTATTATGACAAACTGGAGATAATAGAACTTTTTTCCCCCCAAAATGTTTTGTTTCTTCTATCATCACTGTTTGCTCATGTCTCCATAGACATTTCTGAGATTTAAATCATGTGTCAGAGCTAATTACAAAAGTAAGGGATTACCAGCTGGATATAATCATTGGAGAAGCTATTCAAGGAGTGACTAGTGACTACACAATAAGATCTCCAGTGGATTTTCTTCACTGTTTCACTTTTTGTTTCATGACATTTTACTTCATGGAGGAATCTGTATGTCACATAAGTATTGCATACTGTATGAATGACAAAACTGAGAGAAAGAGAAATAAACCAAAACCAAAATTTTGTTCCACTAAACCTGTGAGTAACCACGCTGCCAGGTTGACAGCCTTCTTTTGTTGAATGGCACCTTGCATAAGTGAAGCACATAGTTAATCTAAGGAGTGACCTAAAAATGTTAGATTGCGAAATTTAGGGCTGTTGGCAGCATAAGTAGGTTAGCAGTCTTAACAATGATCTGTTTCACAGTATGTCTGCGCAGAGGAGGATCTCCAACAATGTATCATCAGCTATGTCATATTCTCACTCAGCTCAGCAATCTGCCCCACCCTCAATCCACATCAGTACACAAACAAACCTTCTCACTAACTCTGACCTGACTCAGTGACCATCTCTTTTTGTCACCAAACTCCCTGATTCAAAATCAAGAATTAGGTTCTGCTTGGAACCCTCTACTTCCAAAATAAGTTTGTTTGAGATTTAGAGGTGGGTCCCGTTCTGTAGTTAACTGTCATCAGTGTGTGTGTGTGTGTGTGTGTGCTCACACACGAAGACTCAGATTCTGCATCCTACAGACGCCTTATGACAAGATGCCCACCTGAGAGTCTACATACACACCTTATCTGACATATACGCACCTGGTACTACAAACACACCTGCTCCTGTTGTTAGTGCTCTTGAGAAGAGACGGGGTGTCAGACAGCTGGCCCACCAGAACAGTGAACTAAACCTTAAAACGTATGATCCCAGATGAGAAGAAGCAATAGAAAGATTGGGAGCATGTGCCTAAGCAATTTATGCCTACTTTCACCTTCAATTCACCCTCACCCAAGGGCGTAATTTACATTTCAGCTTTAAAAGAGACATCTGGGAAATACTCAAGGTTCTTCAATTATGTGTAATTCATGTTCAGAACACACTGCACACTATGTAACCCTTTGGCACTCAACACAAATTAGTAGTATGTAAACTTAATTTATAGGTGACAGTGTTGCACTTCACATGACATGCTGCTCTGGACAGTGTATAGAGACAAGGGCAGTAAGGTGTAGTTTGATTTACACTGAGCTAATTTAATCAGTAGTGGTGATCATGATAACTAATGAAGAACAAATTACCTACATAAGTAAATGAATCAGTGCAAAAATAGAATAGAAGAATTAAACAGGATGCACAAGAACAGGGAAGTTTACTGTATTTTCACTGAGCCTTTTATGACAAGGTTTCCCCCACAATACCCCCCCCCCCCCCTTGCTTTTATAAACAAAAGTAATTTATATAAAGGTTGAAGTAAGAGTTCACATGAGACCTCCTGGCTAAAGGAGAAGATCGGAGCCCCCCTGCAGGGCTGTGTATAAATAAGACCATTAGAGACTATCCACTCTCCAGTCCCATGCACATTCAGAGCATGTCTGTATAAAATACAGACAAAATAGGAGATGTTTTTTTTTTTTTTTAATTTTACACGCAGGTGCACCTTAGTGACAGCTGGCAAGCTGTAAGTGCACTTCATTCTCTTCATCAGTCAGGCTTAGTAGAAACTATTTCATCTTGTAAACCTCCTCTTCAATCATTTGCTCTAAAGTTTCCAGTGAGAAACAATCAAGAGTGTTCAGATTAGCTTGATAGAAAAAATAGTAAAAAGTGTTTGACTAAAGTTTGTATTGTGCATTAAGTAACTAATTATTCTTCCCCCAACATACTCCTCAGCACAGTGTTTATCATGACCATTAGTGGGCTTAGTGCTGTTTAAAGTCATTCTTGATACGTTGGAGTAGCTTAAGAAATAATCACAAGTGAAAATATTTTCTCACCAATACCTGAATAGTCAGACATTTATTCTGGAGTGGCACAGTGAAAATATATTTGTTGGAGAAAGCCTGTTAAGAATTTTCTTCAGCTCAGACTAAGTGAACCAGACAAACTTGATATTTGAATCTGTTCTTTCTAAATTAGGTAGATAGGGAAAGAGATCAGGTTAAATGGCTCTGCCTAGCTCTACCTACTGGCAACATGAAAAGGAAAAATGAAACACTGACATGGGCAGTGGCAAACTTTATTATAGTGGTAATGTATTGTTGTTACACAACATTAGAATAGTTCTAATGTTCTAATGTACCATTACACTTTTCTAAAGCCTTTATTCCAGGTCATCATTAGGTTTATGCTTGCAGAGGAATGCACTTTCTTCGATGTAGTGGAACTCTGATTGTTTGAAGGAGCCGGCATTTAGCGTGCACAAGCCACACACATTGTTTACACCAAGAGGATTGTTAAAAAGTATATAAACAGATGCTGGCCAAAATTACCATTCTGACTCAACTTGTTACCCTCAGTCCATAAATACATAGTTTATTAGGATCAGACCCATTTCTTCTCCATCAACACAATGGCAAAGCATTTGGCGGGTGAGACTGGGCTGGGCTGGCTTGAATGGTTTACAAAGGAATTATTTTCTCAGATAAACAGCTCCAGGCCTCAGAACTGATTGGACTGATTGGAGGCACTGCATACAGCAGGAGCTCCGTCCTGTGTCCTTCACTGTGGCTATGACACTGGCAGTGAGAGTGCTATGATGAAACCAGAGGCTGAGATATGTTTATATGTCTCGTTATACCTTTGTATATTAGTTGAGCTCCATGTCTATGTATTATGAACTTGGATTTTATTTAAGCTTTGAGGACATTTGTCTGAATTATATTTTCTCACTGGGCAAAATCATCACAAAACTTGAATTCAGCACATCACACACTCTACTGAAGCTGTGCCTCAGTTCAAGGTTAAGTAAAGAGGAAGAAATAAGGTGAGAAGGAACAAAAAGAAGACACAATAAGAGCAGAAAATAATTCCATTAACAGAGGGTCAAAATAAAGTTTACTGAGAAGGGGAGGAAATAAGGTCCAGAGGTGCAAAAATACAGTTCAGTGGACTTTACTTACACACTATATGTTGTCATTTGGACTTGGGGTGAACTCGCAGTAACATCAAGGTCACAAGAGTGATGTGTATGCAATTTCTTTTGCAGCTGTTATAAAATGCAAGTCTTTTTTTCTTATGTATATGTGTATGTATTGCACTTTATGAATACAGACACATAAACATTCTTTCCTGCACTGCCTCTCCTTTCTGACCTGTCCCTGTTGGTCTTTTCAGAAAAATCATATTGTGTGTTAACTACCTCTATGTAATGATACACTGCGGGATTCTTAGATTATACAGCTCATTGGTAATATACTTCATACACCCAGTAAGCCATATGAATTACAATCACTTATATATCCACCCACAGACATGCAACCACACACATGCATGCGCATGCGAACACACACACACACACACACACACACACACACACACACACACACTATGCTTCTGCACTTCTATGAGGAGATCATGTCCAGAGTATCTTACTTTTTTTAAATTAAAACTTGGCATTTAACTTAGGAAATGAGAGCCCTAATCAACTGGCTTCTTTCCAACTGTGGATCTAAAAAACAAACAGAAGGCGTCACAGCTAAGCTCACCCCTACCGCAAAACACACGTCAGCGGCCAACTTTACCCCGCCGTGATGTCATGTCCTCTGAGTGCTCCAGACAATTAGAGAGAGAGCAAGAGGACCGCGCGCATGAAACAAACACGAACATACACACACACACACACACACACACACACACACTGTGCATATTGCACATTGTACAAATAAGCATAAACATGTAGCACACGTGCTCATGTCCACATTCAGACACACATCAGATACAGAAAAGAGCTGTGCCGGTGGTTAGAGAGAGAGCAGGAAGCAGACAGCTGTGGCTGATGTCAAGAGCAAGCCTTTGGATATTCCTATGGTCAAGACAGTAATGATGGGTGAGGGCAGGGTGAGATAAGGGTAAGTACGAGGGTGAGTGAAGGACACATTGTCACATTGCTGTAGAGATTTTCTTTCTGTCATGGCCTGTGGTTGTAACCTAAGCCTCCATTTCACTGCTCTTCTATGCAAAATAGCTGTGATAAAATCTCAGGGCCAGGCATATGCAGAACATGCAGCTCATTGGTCTGAACAAACGTGCATGCACACTGCAGCACACCTTTGATGCACCCTCATAGACTATACATAAATACAAATCATGTTAAGGCATATCAAACATATTATTACAAACTATTACATATTACATTACATACATATTATTTATGTATCACAATATTATGAATCACAAAATTGACCTAAAGGGACTTCAGCATAATTTTGTCTCGACTCTCAAAATGGATAAAGAAAAAGTTAAAAAACCTACACTATACTGCATTCAGTATATGTAATACTAACTATACCAGCATGTCACACACATACAAACACATGCAAATGTGCCAATAAGAGCAGCCATTTAGTCCTGTCCATGCTGAGTTCTTCGAGAGTTAGCAAGAGCAGCTCTCCAGCTGGGGCATAAAGATACTAATCAAACACGACAGATGGAGACACGCACACACACACACACACACACACACGCACACACACACACTCACTCACTCACTTGCTAACACAGACAGCCATAAAATGTTGATGTAACCACCATGCCCAGAGACGCCATGCACAAAAAAATACTGCCTCAATTATCACATCAACATTGAGCATTCATCAGCACAACAGGATTTATTGCAGGCAAGCGGGAGCCAACAGCCAATAGTCCTTAATTCATTGATTGGTTCTCCATCCAAGACAAACATGCTGCTGCTGATGAACTGTGATCTGAGGGAACTCTAGAATGCTCACAATACTTAGATCAGTCCACAATCTCAATCCAACGTGGAGAGCCGGGGACACATCAAGACTGAGAGGCAATGATGTTGCTTACTTCGAGCTATGATATTGTTAGACCACCTACTCCGATGCAATCAACCTGCCTTTTCCCTCCGTTGCCTCCCTGACCTCCAATCTAGCTTTACCCCTTCCCTTGCTACCCTCCCCTCTCTCCTCTTTCTTTAAGTCCTGACTGTCCATTCTGTTAAGTTGGCGTAGGCTCTAAAAACAGCCTGGGTGCATTTGAGTGGCAGAGGCAAGGCAGGGGGCTCCTGGGTCTCCATTTAGCCACTTCCTGTTTGAGGGAGCCAGTATGTATGCCCCTCCAGGCCATTGCTCCGTTTGCCATGTGTGACCAAATCAGTCTTTTCACAGACTCTATGAGCTGGCAGAGCTCAGATCACAGTTACAAAGACTCTGAATATGCTAATGTTGAAAAATGTCCCTCAGCTTGTTTGCACAAACACAGAATGGAATGCTAAATATATGCCTATGATTTGTTCTGGTTTTGTTATTCAATATTTGGCTGATGAGAGTAAGCTGACTGTCTGGAAGGAAATTGATGAACTATGAGCTGGTGAATTATGTGCGCTCTTCTTCCCAAATATATACTGTATTCTAATCCTAATCAGAGCACTAAAACAATGAGATACAGTTTCTCTATTTTGCACACAAACCCCCACACACAAACACATGGAGAGAGGGAGGGAGAGTATTAGTTCAGCTGGCTGTCAGGTCCTCTAGCTCTCCAATAGATCCGTAAGTACTAAAGGCTTTTCTTCCTGTCACAGCATGGGGTACACAACCAACTTTGTGTATTTGTGCATTAAGAGTGTATGTTTTCAGCTGGCACCTCTCAACCTTGGCAGCAGCGTGTCTCCTGGCACCCACAGAAACAAATTTGTCTTTGGGGTTTAGTTCGCTTTTCACCTCCAGTGTATGTGGGTGGGTGAGGGAGTCGAGAGGTCTGCTCATTATCACCAATACAGCCAGAGAGCATGTGGACAGAGCAGCAAGGAAAAAAGGTATCAAAGGAGGAGGTAAGTAAGGACAGAACTGAGAACTGAGGCTATTTGGGGTGCTTGTAGAAGATGTGTTAAAAAAAAGTCTAATATATGGCAGTGACACAGCAAGTGCACAATCCATAACTAAAGCATAAAATCCTACTGAGCAGAGACATGGAAAACAAATAATAAATGCTAAGAATAATTTTTCTCTCTTTTCTTAAAGACCAGATATTTACTACTATATCCTCTACGCAAACAAAAGAATATGTGCTCACAGTGAGCTGTAGATCTGAGAATTTGTTGGTGACTCCGTAGAATGCCGACATAGTCGTGTGTTTTCCCAGCTTGTCTTAGCTGTGGCGTGTTGTGGTCACCGGGCCTGTGTGTGGTCCTGGGGTGGTTCAGACGCTCAGAATCATTTCCATTTAAACATATCTGTGGTGCTCAAAGCAAACCAGCAATGTTATCCACTCCATTGGAGGTAACACCAGAAACCTTGACCTCTGGGTGACTGCCTCCGTGTGTGCATGTTGTGTTCATGTATGTTTGCGTTAATGCATGGTTCAGACTGTGGGTGAATGCCCAAAGGTTTGAATGTGTGACTATGCATGTGATTCACTGTCATCTGTCTTCCGGCATATTACCAAAGAATATTTCTCATGTAGTCAAGACAATGGTGAGCAAATGCGGTAAGAGTAGTGTGAGTGCTCATAGATGGGTATGTTTTGAACTGTAGACACCCTTCAGGGCATTGTGTCCCTATGATCAGTGATTCCTCTCTCAGGGGTTCCTTCCCACCACAAACAGCAGTGCAGACCGGATCATTGGGAAGGAATGTGGACGCCTTCTCATAAAATGCCTTTGGTGATGTTTCCCTTTCTCACTGTGTCTTTCAGTGTGTCGCATTTGATGAACAGAGCTTATAGGCCTGTTCATGTGAACATACAAAAATGGCAAAAAAAAATATTATGTATTTTTCATTGAATCTTCAGCATAAAGTTAAAGGCAAATATTGTTGAACAGCTAGCTGAATCTCAAGCATCTCTAGCATGGGTCATGTTTCCCCTACCAGTGTGTGGGAAAACAGTTTTCAGAAAGCAGAAATGTGCATTTATCACTTTCAGTATCCAGAGGTGGCAACAGAGCTGCCATTGTGGCAGCTTCCCAGAAAGAATACTGCTTCCCAAGTCTGCTTTTTGTACACACATTGGATGCACTTTCCCATAACTCATCTGGCAAACAGGAAGGAATCACAGACCGGATTGTATGTGTGTTGACCCAAAACAGCTCCAATCCCATTATACTGTGATGAATGACCCACCAGCAAGTCAGGGAGTCTTTGGATAGTAGAAAGAGGAAGAGCAGGATGAACTGGAAATGATTAGAGAGTCACACAAATCTGCTCAAGGAATAAGTTCAGTGAAACAGTAGAGAACAGATTGGACCACTGTGGTGGTGAGAATTAACTTGTCAGTGGAACAGGAAGTGGGGGGTTAGTAGAACTGGCTGGCTGAAAGGTGGGAAAAGAGAGGGAGATGAAGCATGGCGTGTTGTTGACCACAGGGACCTTGGTGTTGACGTGGAGACCCCAGTAGTGTGGCCTCTTACAGCCTTGACAGGGTCTTTGAGACCTTCTGTTATTTTTTACTTACCGTGCTTTGTGTGCACATAAATTGGTGTGGCACAACAATCCTGTTCTTACATTAACAGTGCATATCCATATGCATATGTGTGTTTGTCAGAGCATGTTGATGGCTTTTTTTGTACTCATTTCCTAAACAAATACAGATGTATAGTATGTTGTGGTTGGCCTTCATTTCCATAGTTTTGGTCTTCATTGTCTGTCTTTGTGGGGGGGCATAAGCCTCTGGGACAGAGAATGATAGAAGAGTGAAACACCAGATGCACACATACACACGCGCCTACATACGCACAGGCACACATTACAACCATTAGGAACGGATACTGTATTAATCAGTCAAATCTGCCAACAATGATGAAACAATCTATAGGGAGGAACAGAAGCGTCCTATAAAATCTATTGTTCTGCATTGCTAAGGAGGCTGTAAAACAACAGCATCAATTTTAAACATAATTTTATTTCAAAAGTACACAAACAGGACCAATATCGTTCAATAAGGCAAAGCTCAAATATTAACAACCACTCACATCAGAGGACTCAAAATCTCGTAGTCACAGTTTATGGGTACAACTTGCAAATAATAAATAAAAGTATTTTTTTCTTAATTTATATATACAGTATACTAGAACTTATTTTTTCTCATTGTGGAAAAAAAAGATTATTAGACAAACAATTTATCACAACCCCAGCCACATACAATGATCCTCATATTCTATATTATTTTTATTGTCAAAATCATCATGGTCCATGAAAAGTTACCATGGGTCCACATGGGTGTTACGTGGCTATAATGCACAGTTCCAAACCCAGCTAAAGTCCCCAACCCTTAGCTGCTTCCTGAAAAGACTGAACATAGTGGTGTGAGTGTGTGTGTTAGTGGTTATTATTGGACTGCTTGTGCAGTTTTTAAGCTACTAAGTGCATTGTTAGCATTATTACTATGTTCACAACATTGTATCGCCAAAGACCTCTCAGTGCTGCTCATGTGATATTGATAAAGCACCTTAAATATAAACCACTTAGCAGCTGCAATTGCTATCCATTTTCAATTATTAAAAATAAGTGCCTTGTAGGAAGATTCCTTAGGCTAGGGGCTTTGTAGGTGGTGAGTTGAAATTGGGCGTAGTTGTATAAGGGGCAGCAGGATTGTTTCTTTTCTGTGGCATTGTTGCAATATTTTTGCATGTCGAGCCAAGCTGATCCTAGTTCTGGATGGAGAGGCATGGCCAGCTCTGGTCACCTTGGGTATAATGCCAGGAGGACACAGAGCAGGGTCGCCGCAAGACACGGGGTGAGACTCATAGCTCCCCCACACTCCATCGAATTCTCCTAGAGAAACAGGGAGGCTAATATGAAATATCTTAATAAAGGACAAAAGCTCAATCAGCAAAGCATATAATATGAAAGTGTTTGTGTGTGCGTTGTGCAAATACCTCAGGGTGAAAAGGGTGACAGGTATCTGGGCGCCTCCTGTCTTTTTGCATCTTCAATCTCTCGCACTTAAGAGATTCATTATGTACAGCTGGGGTCAAGGTAAAAACAGACAATGTGTACCCTCCACAGGGTGTTTTTTTTTCTGATGGAGAGTATTTCTTGTTTATAATGGAGAGAGATGTGTGTTTCTGACTGCACCATGGAATGAGATTCTTCTGGAACCACAGCATAATGTGAAAAAATGAGGAAAAACAGCCGACTTTGACTAACAGTTGATGAATTTTCTTTTGTCGCCTAGCAACTGAATATCAGGCTTTACGCTACAGTAAGCATTCCACAACAAAATAAACACTGGTGGACATGTATATACAGCATGACTGTACTGCATAACATTTCTGAGAAATGCACATTGTAGGAGAACGCAGTTTGGGTATGTGGTGACGAGCTAAGTTCTTTCAGTCTGAATCCACTTTGAGCTGTGTCTGCTATTGATCAGTATTCCATCACAGCGTGGGCTGTTGTGTAACACAGTCCAAACATAGACCTACACACACACACACACACACACACACACACACAGCACTGTGAAACAGATTTCTAGTAGTAGAGCTGTCTCTAAGCGTTGGCTTTAGATCTTGTCCTCAACAAGGCTCTCATCTATTAAATCCACTGAAGTGCTAGAGGGCAAACATTATATGCTATTCCCATTGTGTTGATGGACACAGACTGGCGATAATGATTACACTTGATGTCATGAGATGGAAGAGTTAGAAAAAAAAAAATATATATA
>JAUBNQ010000026.1:14236773-14258272 GCA_032353495.1 Ctenopoma kingsleyae | reverse complement strand
AAAAATATGTGTTTTAATGTTTTTTCTTTATGATCCTAAATTTCTTTTTCTATTTTATGAGAAAATATGTAATTCTATGTATAGTTAATTTATAATTTTCTCTTTTTAGAAATACAAAGAAAACATAATCATAAACATTCATATTATTTACATTTATGACCTTTAATAGATGCTGCTTAGGAGACTTTTAAAAGCTAAAGTCAGTTTTCAGTTAGGAAAAACTATAAAATTAGGTATTTAGTACAAAAACAAAAAACAGATAATTATGATAGCATTATTTATCAGTATCAATGAAATTGGAAAACATTTTTTTTTGCACATTATGGATCCAGTATGTCCACTGTGGACAACTGCAGCAAAATAAAATGTGAGTTAAGCAGCAATCACAGTATACTATATCTGTTATTTAGGAATGTATAATAACACTGTTGTATGTACAGTAAATAAACCACTATTGTATGTTGTGTATATCAATTAATGTATACTGTATAAGTAGTATGAGTGTGCTTTAGAGCGAGACAGAGAAAGCCTGTCCTAGAAGATTGTGTTCTTACCTTTCGCTGTGAGGTCGGAGTACCACCAGCTGTACAAGTTGAACTCGACCAGGAATCTAAATATGGAGAAGACCATAATAATACATTCCAGCACATGCTTATATAATACATAATGTACAAGCCAATCATTTTACTGAAACAATAAAGTATCTGTAAAATTACAGATGAAGTATTGTTTATTTTCATAAACTGTAACTAACTGTAGATAGAAATGTTTGTTCATTGCCAGACATCCTTGTTGCAATTTTTATCATGTTTACATGTTTATTAGAGTACACTAACAGATAGTGCAGGTTAGTGCTGCATCATTTCATTTGAGTAATGTCGGGAATGATTTTTAGTCTTAGAAAACTTGTCCAAGCTATAAAATGCTTGTTAAACAGGTCGTGTTTTGTTGATTTCATAGTTAATCATTTTGTGTATACAGATGATTTTCCTTTCTCATTTTACTGCTAATCATATACAGTTACTGAATAATTTATTACATGCTGCTGAAATTAAAACCAAAAAAGCAACAAAAAAAAAAAAAAAAAGAGAAAGAGAAGAAGAAATGCTATGAAATATAATCATGCAATGGTATTTTCTATACTGAGTATACCGATTGACTTTATTTATAGGGTTTTGAACTTGTAGAATTTTCATATACAGTAAAGCCATTTTTCTTTGTAATAATTTCCATTTTAATTTCAGCATCAATAAAACGTGAAGCATTTAAGTCTAAAATTCTACATTTTTATTTACAATGACAAATGATTGTGCTGTGACAAACTAAAATTCACACTGACACCTTAATCTCCTCATGATGCAATGTGGCAACAATAGACCACACAGGATCACTCCACAAGCACAACATGGCATCACAGTAATACCCGTGCTACAGGAAACATCAGGTAACCATTACTGCTCATGATCACTGAGGATCGTGTCAACATACATGTGGAGTCACTTGTGAACAAACAGTTGATATATACTCACAAACACACAGTTAACCTCAGACGGCAGTGAACATATGCTATTACAAACAGATTCGTGACACACAGAAGTCTTACATGACAAGCTCTGTGAGGATCCACTTCACAGCTGAGAGCAAAGCAACATAGGGCTGAGGAAAAAGAAGAAAAGATTCATGACTCTAATAGCACATAACATATACAGGTAGTTGCTGTTTTGTATGAACAAATGCAGTACTCACATCCAACAATGAGTGTCCACTGTCACTACTCTCTGAATAGACCCAGCATAGAGCTTGGTAGTCATACAAAGTGACCCTGAGCAGATAGAGTTAGAAAAGAGAGGAGCAGAAACAGAGATGTCAGAAACAGAGATAAACTGATGTAGAGATAGAACGTTTTCAGATGTGAATTTTCATAATAATATTTTTGCCAGGCTGATGGATATAGCATGGATAAGGTGATATAAGTTTTGATTCATGCACACCTCTACTATTACATGCCTGTGAGGGCTTTTGGACTGCTGTGTGGGAGCAGGAAGGAAAGATCCCGTCTCTGCTATAACTGCCACTTTACCTGCAGATAAAATATGTGGTGATGTATGTGGATGCAAGAGTGGGAAAAGGATGGCAACTGAAAGCTGAGAGCTTCCCGAGAGGTTCTTCAAAGTGATGTAGGAAGGTGGGTGTGTGTGCAGATAATTTGGGGATATTGGAGGGATATTGGAGGATTTAAGGACTTAACAAACCCTGAGGGTGTGAGGTCTGGATCTGGGTTAGTCTGGATGAGGTTATTAAAGGGGTTCCTAACATACACATACACACTAGACACTCTTTCTCATAGCCTGTGGACAGGTTCCTATGTACTTGACAATGCTTTGTGTGTGAACGTGTGCGTGAGCATGTGTGTGATGTCTAAGTGGGCCCAGTTTATCCGCAGCCTTGGGCGATGTTCAAACCTCAGTCACAGTGCTGGTGACACATAGCTCCAACACACCGCCAGGAACCAATTAGTGCTAAGCCAGGCCACATAATGGTGTTAGCAGCAAAGTTAGACGAATGTAATATCTATGTATGTGCATGAGTGTGTATTTGCTTTGGTGTGTGGTTACCATATGTGTAGATGGGTGTGTGAGGTTACCCTTCATTAGCTTTGCATGGGCTCATGACTCCACTTTCAACGTTTCTTTTTCAATTGCTTGTTTGAAAAGTCTCATAATCCAAAAGTAACTGAAAATAATTTACCTACATTGACAGTCTCGATGCTGACAGATATATTCAAGCTGCCAGCCTGTGTTTAAGCAGTGGACTTTAAAATAACTTGTGTTACTTGTCCACCTCAATGTTTTTTTTAAATCGAGACAAAAATTGTGCCTCAGTTTAGCCCATTAATTCTCTACAGATGCCACGGGGCTAAGACAGATCATACTGGATTCATTAGTGTTAATATCCATAAGCACTATTACTCATCATGTTAATACTTCACCGTCACAGGTCGGTATTATTATTCATCAGGCGTTGTCCTCAATTTTAAACCATCCCTCATCTTCCGACAGTAACGATTCAGTGAAAGATCTTGTAGGCATCTCTGTTTTGATGAGTGGGACAATAAACCCAGATCTCGGTTGTCTACTTGTGTAATGATTTGTCATCCTTAATTCTGATACACTGAGAAAGCATGACAAAACTCTCATCCACATCTAGAAGGCAGAACTGAGTGCTGCGTACAGTGCTGCTGCAGTGATGGAAATGTAGCTTAAGCTGTCTAAATGTACATTTATTAAGCAGCCAACTAATTTAAGGTTGTATAAATATTAGACGATGCCAGTTTGTGTCTGTCAGTGTCTGTATCTCAGAATTGCTGCTACCCGTCCTGAGTAAAATTTCCACATTAATTGCCAACATAGCCACACAGTCCTGGCATTTTCCAGGGGTCACAGCTCTACAACAAAGAGTATAAGCATGTGTGTGCGCGAGTGTATGTAAGACTTCAAATTTCTCCTAATTCTTTCATTTCAGGAAAAGATTTGCTGTAATCCCCTAACCGAGAACTCCGCTGAGTGAGGGGTCGGAGTTCAGTGTTGAATAGCTCAACGCGATTGGCCAAGTTAAGAACTATCAACATGAAGGGAGACATGCTCTCATACTGAGGCCTGCCTGATATCATGCACATACATTAACACATGTTCATACACATACAGTCATGCATAAACGTGGTAGCACACATATGCTCACATATAGACACACAAACACACATGTACATGCACGCACACACACACATAGTTCACCTCACCTTTTAAAAGAGCCCATCTGCAGAAGCTTACTCATTACAGCTCCCTCTGGTTCTCCAAAAAATTTTCCCGTCTAGGAAAGAAAAGAATGGTTTTCCTTAGTACAAGAAGTACAAGAAGAAGAAGTCATAATAAAATGCAAGCAACTTCAAAAATAATAGACCTTAAGAGTACAAAAACCGACACATGTGCAGTCAAGATCATCCATAACAGAAACCTTCAATTATCCAACCCTAAAGCATGCAGAAAGTGGTCAGAGAAAACTCAGCAATATAGAAACACCTTTTAGGAATAACACTAAGATTAAATTCTCTCACACAAAAACTCACCCAAAGCCAAATCCTGCAGGATCTCATGCCACAAATAAACACAAATTATCTGATGACACAGCACAAACAGACGAGAAGCAGTTTATGTAAAAAAGCCATCTCCACAAACACACTATATCATCTCTTCAGATGTTACACTACATCCTGTAGAACACTGATAACAATTGACTGAAGCATGATGACAATTGTTTAGCCTGACCAGATTCTTGAGCATAATACAGTGAAATTCCCGGCCTCACCTCCTGCCTGGTGATGCCACGGAGACATAATTGCCAAGTTATTAACCATTAGCATACAAAGGGCAAGGAGTGTGGGCAAGACCCTCCGTCCCTCCACATCCTAACTTTACTGAGACCTGGGAGGCAGATACTGCAATCCCATTTCAGCTGCATCATGCCCCTGAAGCCTCCTCTCAGAAACAGCACAACATGGCCTGAAGAACACGGCCTGGTACATCCTCTAACAAAAGCTCTCACACATTTAACATTTTGATGAATCATATTCAGTTTATCCTGTATGTTGATGACATTTTCACTGCATAACAAAAAAGAGGCGAAACAACCAGACAAGTGGACCCCTAAATGCTCTGTCACTTCCAAATGAATATCAAATACAGTATAAGGGCTAGCAAGGAAGAAATACATGCAGGGGAAGAAAAGGACATTGACAGCCAGCGGACTGGCTTCTTGTTGAGCCACAGCCAGAATGACAGCATGTCTGATGACAGCTAAGCAGAGGGTACATACTAGGGCAGCACCAAGTCTCACTGAGAGCAGTCTAAACAACAATATTATGCATCAGAGACAGAAAGCAAATCTAAGAGGAAAATTTGAAAATTGGATTTAAATTAAAGCTCATTTCTGGACTTTCACAAGTGGCCTTCACTGATTAATTTTGACATGTCTTTATGTGTATGCATGTCTTACCAGAGTATAGTCCTCTGCTACCAGAATGAAGCCGTTGTTGTCAATGAGGTAGCAGTTAATATTCTGTTAAAAAAAGTGTTAAAGGGGTCATACAAAATAAAGTGACAGAATTGTGGAGGCTTGAGAATGAACAGGAAGACTGACTGACCTCATCGTCACAGCTTATGGAGCACTTCCCATCTAATGCTGCGCACTGTGAGAATAAAAACATCCACACACTGCATGTCTACATACTGAGCCAGGATGTGACATGAAATATTTAGGCCATTTGCTCAAGTAGGCAGCGTATCTGGTTGTGGTACACACCTTTTTGAAGTTTAAAAGTGAGTTTGTATTATAAATGTAAATGTGTTGTGATGCATGTGTACCTGTCTGCTGGCGGTCCAGAATTTCTTCTGAAAGAACTCCAATTTCATCTGAATGCCCACAGCTGAAAGAGAGACAACGCGGTCACTCAGATGTACAAAGGTGATGCGTGCTCTCTGTGTGTTGACGTGCACTGTGATCTATATCACAACAGAAGTCATCCTACAGGCAAGAGACAGATTATTAATATATACAAGTGTATAATTTATTATCCACAACTGAGGGTAAATGCACAGACACAATTCCACTGCAGCACACCCCTGCTGGACAAAATGGTCAAAAATAATCGCACCATCTACCCCATCTCTCAGTCCCCTCCCTGTTGTTATCCCAACAGGCACTACCAGAGATACGCAGAGCTGCTCTCACTTGCATATGGCTCGTCCAGCAGATCCCTAAATAAACAGATGAGCAGAATTCCCTGCCTGGAAAAAAGCTGTCACTGACCTTAAATTTGTCTCATTTTTTCAGAATTGCCTGAGGAAAGATTCACCACAGGCTTTAATTTCTTTCCGCTCCTTCTCAACATCCTCTCCCACTACTCCCTGCTCCAAAGGCTCAGAAGCCCCTAGCATTGTCTCAGTGGGGGCCTGTCATGCTTTGGAGGTCTCAGGTTCAGGAGCACAATTTAGAGCTTCATCAAAATTCAGAGCAGGTAGCAAACTAACAGGAAGAGAAAGAGGCAATCTAATCTAATGGCAAACTAATACATGGATTCATTCATTCATGGGTTTTTCAGAGAATATTTGAGAGTACATGTAGCAGATGCATGCACATACTGTTTTTTAATGTTTTAAAGCACCCTGTATCTTTCTGTCTGTCTGTTACATGACTAATATAATGCTGCTTAACAATTCAGTTCTTCATTTACTGTATAATTAAACAATAATTATTCTTATAAAATTAGGCTAATAAAATTTACACAGTTTACAATAGTGTATAATAATATACTGCAGTTTAGATCCGTTATTAGCATTATTATTATTTTAGTATTATTATAGCTCATTTGCAGTAGTATACAGCATGTATTACAATAATTGTAGTAGTGGTAGCAGTAAATGTTTTCTGTCTAATGCAGGGTTTCAGTAAAAGCACACTTGTGTGATACAGAAAAATGAGCGTGTTAATGTCACTGGATGTCAACATGTAAAGAAAACAATATCACTGAGAAATAGTCTACTCATTTCCAATGCTTTTAGTATGACTGTGTCTTTGTATGATTGTATGGTTGAAGTGCAGTGGGGTGCTGCTGTGGCCTGTTTTAGTCCTTGCCCAGAGGAACAGGTGCAGATTATCCCATCATAAGCTTTGCCAGATCCTTTCAGCAGCCCACCATCTCTACACCCACATGGAAAACCCAGAAGGAGAGTCTAATTTAAGATGCTGGGCAATGGTAATAGAAACACACATGGAGACCGTAGATCATTAAGCCAATAACAGATACAGGATCATCTGCTCTGTAAAAATAATAATAAAAGATAAATTAATTTTAATTAAACAAACAAAGTTTAATTAAAATTTATAAATAATAAAGTGTTCAGGCACAATTTTGTGAATTCTGAGACATGCAACTTTCAAATAATTAAAAAACGTAAGATTTGAAAATACAACTGAATGTTTGCTCAGAGCTTTCACTAATATTCAGGAATTTTCTGTAGAATCAGGGAACATTTAATTTCCCCAGGTATGATCTGAGAACATGGGGGCATTTATGCCCTGAGCTGGGTTTATGAGTCAGAAAATGAAGGAACATAATATCCACTTCAAATCCGCCCTGTCACCAATTTCCTATCAGCACAATCCCAGCAGGCAACGGAATTGAAGCCTATAAATATTTTGGCTTCTAATAAGGATTTTATAAATGTATATGTCCATTAACGCAGGCGTGTGTCTGAGTGTATGCACGTGTGTGATCATGGACATAGCAAGGCTAATCATGAATCAGTCAATTCACATCCCAGTGATAGCAAACCCACCTATAGGACAAATATAAACTCACACACAAGTGCCACAGACACAGAGCTGTCTGACAGATGAAGTGGTTTGCAAATTTGGTGACGCATTTGTCCAACATCATAGCTCCACGGCAGCTACACAGGACAGGGCTGTATCATGTCAAAACACTGAGCAACATTCAGAGGATGAGCAGAAAATGAGGCTATTGTTAAGGATGCCAGGAGGACATAAGTTACTGTGACCTCTCCTTTATGTGTGTTATTGTTGAGACAAAATTGACTGCAAAATCCAGACAGATTTAAATTATTAAAAATAAAATATTCAAACAGTTCATTGGTTTATGTTTGCAGAAAAACATATTAAACTATGATGGCCAAATGTCACATAGTATGTAAACTACCATATACAGTTGTGCTAATTTGTTGTACCCTTAAACCTTGTCACATACAAGAATAAAATGCATCAAATACATCATGTGGTGATAATATAAGCCAATGTGGTCAGAGGAGAAAGGGCATGTGTTCACGCTTTCTTGTGTTTCTTTATTTATGTTAACTTGAAGTTTAACATTTTCAGACACTGCGACACAAACACAACACACTGTCTGAGAACATCAAGCATATGGGCTTTTAACAAATGCATACACTAGGTGTCATCACACATTTGAGGACGTATTTGCCAGTGTTGCATGTATGTGATGGCTAAAGTGTGTCTGTGTAGGTGCATCTCCTTACATATACATGTATTTCTATATTTTTTAAGCATCTTCATGTGTGCATGAATTGTACAAGACTGACTTTGTAATACACATTTAGCACAATAACTAAATATAATTTGGTGACATATACACATGACATAATGAAAATAATTGTTTTGCCCTTCAGCAGATAAAAGCATATTAATATGGATGGACAGTAGGGCAAATACCAGGGACAGTTCTGCAAGCCAATGTCAGCTTGTAAGCTAAATCGCATTCAATGTTAAAAATGATTTGATCGTTAATCTCTATCTGTATCTTTCATTGTCCACTTTTTGATTCTCCAAGGAAAGCAAGCTCCTATAACGAGCTTAACTTCATTCTATTTACATGCAAAAAAAAAAAAAAAAAATCAATGTAAATTTACTGCAACAGCTTAATATCCTGCTGTGTGCGTGCATGAATGCGTGCATCCTGTGTTGCTGTGCTGGGAGCATGTTCTGCCAGCCTTTCTGCCCACGGCTCATGCATAATATCGTCAGAGCATGCCACAGCAACGGGCATCCTCCAACTGTGCTCACTGTTTGTTGTAGTGTTTCGATAGATAGATTTTCTGGTGTTGCAGGAGCCATTACACAGAAAACACTAAGACAAGATAATACAGAATACAGAAAAAATACACATATAAATAGAAACAAAACATTGTGGAGAACAGCCCGCATCCTCTCCACTACCTGCTGGTCAAACAGAGGAGCAGCTTTAGTCATAAACTTCTCTATCTCCACTGTGATAATGAAAGGTACAAGAAATCTACACTCTACAATGACTACATTAGTACTACATCAGTAGTGGGACAGACATTATTGTATTTATTTCTTGCTATTGCACATTTATTCTCAAACCATAGAATTACACAGCATGTGTATTAGTCTCTCTGGTTTTCTGTAGAATTGCAGATTCGTCTGCTGTGTGTAAGTTAAAAGTGCAATATGCATCCTGCTCTCCATCACCTGCTCTAATGGTTGCAGTGACGTCCCCAGCACAGAACCAGACTTGCTGATCAGTTTCTTTAGTTTGTTTGTGTCACTGGCTCTGATGCTGCTGCTGGCTACAACAGACTGTTAAAGATTTGCAAAATCTTGTTGCACACATTAACTGACCTAAGCTTCCTCAAGAAAATAGATTCTGCTCTGTCCCTTCCTGTAGATGGCCTCTGTGTAGCATTTCCAGTCCAGTTTGTTGTTAAGGTAAACTCCCAGGTATCTGTATCACTCCACTACCTCTACTTCCTGGTCTGAGTATTTGTGTAGAGACACTGCAATTCTGACCTAATTTTATCTTGTTCAACTGCACCAACAGTAGGTAAAGTGAACATGTGTGTGCTGTGGTTTGAGAGAAACAGTAGTCCACTGGGAGATGACACACCATCACACTCACCAATACAACTGGGGACAGGGAGAGCAAGTGAGCACAACAGACAGAAAGAGAAACAGATTGTTGATTTGGATTCATTAAAGGCAGAAGTGAAACAAAATTATGCATGAAAAAAAGGAAAAATAGAATTAAAGGCAAAAGAACAACAGACGAGACACACAAGGAGAGGTTGAGAGATAGTGAGAGAGCAACAGAGAGATTTATAGAGCAAGAGAGAGTGAGAGAGAGAGAGAAAGAGAGAGAGAGAGAGAGAGAGAGAGGCAGAACTCCCTAACTCCTGTGATTCCCAGACTGGCTGGCAGTAAGCTCTGTGCTCTGATCTGCACGCTCTGATGGGGTTTCATAGCCGTGCAGCCTGCGCTGGGGATCCTGAGGGGAACATAGGTTTCTGCTGCTGATCTTGGCCTCTCTAATTATACCTGCTGACCATATCAGCCTACACACATGAAAGTCAGGAGGAGCTAATCTCAACCTTACTCACGGCTAATGGATGATCAACAAATGACAGTCACTGGAATTCATAAAGGGAGCTAAAGGAAGACCAAATGCAAGCGGCCCAAGGACAACTGGCAGATATGAGAGGTACAAGCTCCATCTGGGAAGTGTGTGTGTGTGTCAGTATGTGTGTGTGTGTACTGGCTAGGTGGGCTGCTACTGTATCAGCCACAGAGAACAGTATGTTATGTAAACTGTTGTACAACTAAGTAATAATAAATAATAATAATAAAGCACTTGATTTTAACAGCTCCTTGATTAAAACTGTTAGATGCTACACTGATATCAATATTACTTCCACACTTATGTTAAAAGCTGTACATTAGCATTGCCTCTGAATGTTTCTTGTCGCAAGTATCAGTAGCAATTAGATTCAAAGTGGTACTTGTTGTGGGTTGTGTGTGCATGTTATTACAAGCTTCTCTGTGTGTACTTTGGGCTGGAGGGACACATCAGAGCAAAGAGCCATTCTTCTGTGTTGACCTCATTCCAGATCCACTGTTACAACACTCCACTGGACTGATACTCTGTTTATCTCTTTTTTTTTATGTATTTGAGTTTATGAGTAAAGGCACCCATGTGATTCAATACATTCTTGCATACACACACTGTCATTTCACCAAGGATGCAATTAACACGGGGCTTTGCACTCAGCACACTTAATTTGAACCCAGCCATGTTCTGATGTTTTCTGTTGAAGCAAGCAACGCTGCCAACAGCCATTGTACCGAACACCTGAGACTAGACCTGGGAGCGCCTGCACCTGGATTCTTCTAAACCTGTAAATCACAATCTGGTGGAAGTCCACAAACAACGCTGAATTTATTAAGGATTATATGTTTTTAGATTGAATATTGTCACTCTATTTAGAAGTTTAAAAAGCATTAATTTACAGAACAGAGAATCAGTGGGACAAAGTCCATATTTTCTAAATGCTAATGCTGGTTAACCACAGAATGCTAAAAAGCAGTTGTGTAGCCACTAGATTTAAACAATTAGATTGTTCTGGCTCTTTCATATCAACATTAGTCCATGGATGTTTTGATTTTTATGGTTAACAGCAGCACATTCTTTCCTAATATGCTTCTCGAAATGAATATCACACTGTTAGATTTGATTTGTTATGACTTAGTGTTATAAGATTCTAGTGAGTTTAGTGAGAGAAAATAACATAATTCCCATTTGAAAAAACACTAAACAAATTCCACATCAACAAAATGGTAACATTTTAGCTATTGAAATGCAGCTTATCTGTTTGTTCAAGATCTGTGAGTGGGACATGTAAGCTAGCTGCATTTTCAGGCTTCCAGGCTGAGCTTCATTTCATTGAGCCTCGAGCTAGTCCAGCCAATGCTATAAATACTGCTGCTGTGTTCCAGAAGGAATGGACATGTGAAGTCATCTCAAAGGGAATCAGACACCTAATATCTGCTGTGTATGGATTTGTGTGTGGGTGGAGTGTAGGTGAGGGGTTAGCAGGGTTTGGTGAAGTCATCAAGGGCCACTGTCTAAGGAGGGTGGGAGGTAGCACATTAGTAATAAGTTTTCTAGACAAAGAACAATAATATCTGAGCAGTAATATCTGAGCAAATGGAAAGCGTTCTTCTTTTCAAAAGTTACTTTTTAAAATACTTCTTGCCAAAACAAAGAATCATACATGTTATTTGACCACTTGATTATTTCGTGATTATCTGCTTAATCAACGGTGAAGCAGAGCTTGGCTTTGTGGATGTAAGCAATTATATAAGATACTGTCATATTGCGAAAAGAAATATAATATTCAGTTCATCTTCATGAAATTTAGATTTTCCACATATCGGTAGCCATATTTTCTCATCAACTCTAAGCATGCAGCGCATTTAGATATCTAATTCAGTTTATGTTCCTCTCTCTCCACAGTGGTACTTGTGTGTGCCATCCTCTCCCTTCTCTCTCTGTCACGTGCTTGTCCAAAGGAGTGTAGCTGCAACAGCAAAGTAGTAGACTGCCGAGGTCGAGGCCTATATGACATCCCCCGACGACTTCATCCGGACACCCAAGAACTATATCTTCAAGATAACCGCATCAGGGGGCTGGGATCAATGGCTTTCAGAGAAATACCCCTGGTCCGCATTCTTGATCTATCTAATAACTCTATAACGTCTGTTTCACCGACTGCTCTGCTGGGTCTCAGGAGTCTACAGCGTCTCAGTTTGGCCTACAATAGCCTGAGAGAAATTGACAAGCGTTTGCTTGGACCTATCCGCTCACTTTCACACCTTGACCTCTCACATAACAGGTTAAGCAACAAAAATGTAACAGATCAGATTTGCTATTTGTCAAACAATAATGGCTGTACACTTGATCCCACTTAAATCATTGCATCTTATCTAATTTGCCTGCCATTTCCATTTCTCTCAGCCTGTGGGGATTGTCTGGAGCCATGGGGGAGGGTTTGAGGAACCTCAGCCATCTGGGGCTAGCGCACAACAGGCTAACACGGTTGGACCGCTCCCTGTTAGAGGCCCTAACCCACCTGGACAGCCTCACACTAAGAGACAACCCCTGGAGGTGTGACTGCCAGCTTATAGGCCTCAAACTCTGGCTGGAGACCTATCTTTTTAAAGGTTAGACCACTATAGCTCTAGGCAATGGCTGGGAAATGTGTGTTTCCAACATTGATCCATCACAATGCATTTCCTCCTGACCACAGTGTCAAATTATGGTAACATTTAATGTGTTAATACTGACCTTTATCTCAAATAAACTGAATTGAAAGTGAAATATTATCATAAAACCAGTAATGTCAAAATCGCTGGACACAATATTAAAATGGCCAGTTTACATACTGAGTAGAGAGAACCACTGACTGACCAGTCAAAGAAGAATATACTTTGAGGAAAATACTTTTAATATATAACAAACACAGGTTGCATTGGCTGATTCTGGGGAGGTGACCACATGTATGTTAGACATGAATAACAATGTATTATGGTGATGATTTCAAATATACACAGTAGAATCTTTTGACTGTTGGTTCACTGACACTAAAGCTTAGTAAAAAAGTAAAATACATAAATAAGAATCTCCGGATTAATGACGTGATGTTAGAGTTTCTGTGCTGCTTTTATAACTGTGGTACTGATCTGTACAACCAGAGACGGAGATTGTGTATGGGCAATTAGGGGTTAAATTGCCAACCACATTATTTTCCATGGTAGACCAACCCTAGCATGTATTAGATAACAAAATAACTACTGTACAGTGAAAGCTAGGCTCACTTGGAGTTGTCTGGTCCGCCTACATGCCTATGTTACCCTGACACAGCTTTCGTCTCAAAGGCTGAAAATTCTAATTACTGTAAAACAGAACAATGGACCCATATACAAAGATGTTTGTTTAATAGAAAGCTGGTGGTTAGTCAGGCAGGCAGAAAGAAAGTAATGTGTGACAGAGCATCCTTGACATGAATACAGAGAGAGATTTTCTCTGTAAGAGATTTTCAGGATACACAAAAGGTAGCTGATGAAGCCCTGTGTCTCCTACAGACTGCTGTCATTGATATCACACTTGCTAATATGACCCACTAAAGTAAGCCATCACTGTGTGTTTTCTCATCACCGTCTGTGTCTAACTCTGATCCTAAGGTGGAGTCATGGATGAGGTGCTTTGCTCACAGCCAGAAGAAATGAGGGACAGAGACTTGCAGAAAATCCCTTACCAGCTCTTTCATACCTGCATGACAACAAGCTACCATTACCTATTTGCCAACATACACCACCTGGAGTCTGAGAGGCTGCTACGAGGCCACACCCATGGTAACCATGCTCATCCCTCTAGCCATGCTCTCCATGTCCCCATGGCAATGGGGGAGGGCTTTGGTGGTGGAGGAGGAGGAGGGAGTATGCCAGAGTGTGAAACTAAGCAGAAGCAGCGACCTGTCAACTTGCGCCATGCTATTGCCACAGTAATCATCACTGGCGTAGTGTGTGGTATTGTGTGTCTGATGATGCTGGCTGCAGCAGTGTATGGTTGTGCCTACGCTGCGATCATGGCCAAATATCAGCGGGAGCTAAAGAAGAACGAGGAGTTGGCAGCAGCGCAGGGGGCGGACCATGCCACAGCAGATGAAAAGGAACCACTGGAGAATGCCATTGCCTAGGAGACGACAACAAAAACCTTGGACTTAAAATCTGGGCCTCAACCCTTTAACCTAATTGTCTCTGGATGTCATATCAGTCATATCCAGCTTGTATGTTTGTGAGAAAAAATACTGAATGAGTGAGATGTTGTATATGTGTATGCTGACCTCATTTCTGAGACTTGGGTAGCTAAATTCCACAGGTATTTGACTATGCACTGTTGAGAGTATTTTCTCCTGTATGCGGGTTTGAGGTTCAGGCCAAAGAATTCAAATGTATCAATTCCATTTTGTCTGAGAAATGCATATCACAGATAGAAACAAATCGATATATATTTATAACTGTATATTTGTATGTATAATAGTGGTATTGGAAAATGGATTTCAAAATTAGTTTGTCTATTAGTTGTTCATGCTCATAATTTCCTGTCTGATTTTTCTGTAATTTTAAAAACTCATAGTAGGCAGCTCTGTTCCACTTTGTTTGTATTAATACTGTGAGCATATGAAAACAAGAATGAAAGTGTTTTTCGTTTTTGCTTGAACGTGTGAAAATGTATACTGTATGCACATATTTATAGACAATTTTAGAGTCTGTGCCTAATAATGTGACATAGTTTTGAAGAGGAGTATGTTTTCTTAAAGGATATTTTTTCGACTACTGAAGTGAAGATGGGAAATTCATTGAAGCAATAATGACACAACTAAAACAAAAACAGCAACAAAGCCTGGACTCAGCCTTGTTGTTTTTCTATAACTTTGTGGGTTCATAAGTTTGAATTATCATCCTGCTGCACATAGTCACACCCACACACACACACAACTTTTAAAACTACAGTTTTGAGATCAGTTGAGTCTTGTTTGTTAGTTAATGCTGATTACATAATGGCAGTCATGTCCTCCAGTATGTGTTATATAAAATAATAATAAAAACATTTTACCTAATGACTGTATGTATAGTGGCAATTGATTTAATAAGAAGTGTCCTTAAATGGAGAAGTGTCTTTAAAAGAGGGGTATTTTAGACAAATTGTAGTGTATGTATATTCAGCTCTGGAAATATCAGGACTCAACATTTCCATAGCCATACACCTCTGGTAAAGAACAAAAATACAAACAGAAATTTTGCAGAAATACAAATTTCTGAAAAAGCAGCCAAAATATCCTTCATTTAAAGTGTTACAGTGGTAACTGTGGAATTAGTGGTTATTGCAGACATGTTTCTGACCCTCTCGGTTGGATTTGTTGCTGACACGTTCTGTTTTGGATTTTAGGTTGCTAAAGCTTAATTATTGTCAATACTGTCATGAAGAGAACCACACTGTGGATTATATCTGGCATTAAATAACACATAAATAACACATTCAATAATCTAAGAAGATAAATGTGAATATACAATGTGTGCATTGATATCCTATTTTGTTCATATTTTATTATGTAAAAGATCACACAGAATAATGCACCCTGTTGTGAACAAGACAATTATTATCCACTAATATTATTATAAATCGTTCAGTATTTAGCCACCACAAGTGATTATAGCTCACTCTGTGTAGTGTTGAGGTACATAAATGTACACAGATGCTTTTGGTCTTAACGCCTGACCTGCCTTTTATGGCTCCCTGCACGTGGCTGTGGATGTGACCACAAACACTGACACACACACACGCATGAGTGTATGTACGCACACGATAAGACTGTGACTCAAGTGATGTCTGCAGGGTCCATGGTGTGTGACGTCATCAGCCTGTCCTGTTAAGTTAGTGTATTAGTGTATTCACAAGTCTACAGCTCAGTGGAGCGCGGGCCAGTGAAAACTGGCCCTAACCGGCCCACGCTAAATTTGCATTCTAGCCTACATCTCTCTTCCCATCTGAGTCTCTTATATAAACTCATCCTTACAGATATCCTCTGATCTGACAAGCATGATCATCATTACTGTATATCAGCACCTACTGTAAGAATGGAGTTTTCATGAGTTTTCTTGTTAACAATTAGTCTAATTTGGATTTTGAGAGAATGATATTATCTTAAACAAACAGTGATCAAGTCATCAGGGTCAAACAATACTGTGGGCTGGTGTAAAATCTGAGCTGCTCGTGTACTGCTTGGCTAGAAATCTGATACACACTCTATGTGCGTGTGTGCGCAGACTGTGGCACCGCACAGACTCTCCCATCTCTGTCCTTCTGCTCCAGTGGTTTCCCCCAGGCCAAGAGTACCCACAATACACTGCTTTCATGTCAACGCATTCAGGCACCGTGAAATAATTTTCTCTTTCTCTGCCCTTTTATTTCTCCTCTTATTTTATCACTGCACTTCCAAAATGATTTCCTTTTTCCTCAGCTGGCATTACCAGACGTTATCTACTGAAAGGAGGAGGAACTCAAAGTACATCGATAATTATGTGAAGAAGTCTTTAATATCCAGCAAAAGCTGTGCTCCATGTTTGTCCTTCATACATAATGTATGTTGAGCAGGGGAATGAATTGCAATACAGCATATCGTGTACACTATATTCAGTACAATAACTTGTTCATTCAAATCACATCACACCACAATCAGTAGTGTCATTACTTTAGTTATGAATGTAAAATACAGGTTTTCTAAAGTAAGCAAGCAAAGCATGAAAGAAGTAGCATGAATACATGAAAATTAAAATTGCTTTACTGCAAGCATTGCTGTCTCTCAGTAATAGCACTGAGGTAGTCACATCTGTCTGATAGTTTTATAGTTTTGTATTTTTCCTGAATGTATCCAGTTTTGAAATGCCATGCTTGTTTGGTCACTTACAAAATGTGTTTTTCTTAAAAAGCAATCTTCATCTACACTGTGTACTAGTCCAGTAAAAGTATACAATTAGTTACACAATACACAGAACAATGGCTGAAGTCATCTTGCGTCTTTTAGGAGAGACAGGTAACTAATGATGTCATATCACACAACACCATAGCTATTTTGAACCCATATGTCTGTATTTGTAACCTCCCACTTGTTTCCCCATTTCTTTAATATAATCTTCTTTCCATCTGAAAGCAAGATGATGGACAAGGACTACACTTCATGCCATAAACTTGCTGATTGCACCAAGTTGCATTATATGGGAGTGACACTATACAGCATCTGAGTCATCGTGACGTGAGATGAGGCAGGCCACAGAGAAATCCTCCAGGCCTCAATATGCCTTAAATAAGCGCAGAGGCAAAAAGGCAAATGCACAAAAGGCATTTATGAAAGTGTATTTTGTAAGTATATTTAGATATAAAAACTCTTGGATGCAAACATCCAAACTATGTTGCACTCTCGCCTTCTTCTCAGCATACGTTCATCCAGGGGCAAGCACAGAGATAAAAAAAGCCATGTATGTGGGCAGGGAGTGTTTTAGCTCAAATAGAGGAAAATAAGTAGGGGCAGGCAACTATAAACCAGGAAAACAAAGCCTGCATAGCAGTGTAAGGAAGAGAATATTGCAGCCTCTGTCAATGTAGAAGTGTGTGTGAGAGCGAAACAGCCACTTGAGCTCCCACTTACCCGCAGCTATGGGTGATTTCCTCTCATCCAGAAGCTGAATGGCAGTGCTGGCCAATACAACACTCTTGTTTTCTGATCCTAAGCCACACACACAAACACAACACATACACACACATAGATAAAGTTCACATCACAGTCATATCATAATTTCTTATATTAGTTCTGAATTGACCACAGGGAGACTGGAAAGAGAAACTCTGTACATAAATACCACAGAGTACTATTTCGACTACAGCTAACTGCCACAGTTGTGAGAGGAAGAGTGCATCCAAGGCAAGTCCAGCAAGTAAATAAGAGGCTTTCAGATTACTTCTATTAGCTGGCACTAATGGAAAGCCTGAGGCTGAGGGCAGATGAGAACACATTCTCCCTTTGGAAGGGAAACCATTTCTTAGAGACATAGTTAAACTGAATATGTGTGAGGTGCCTGTGCTGTGTGTGTGTGTGTGTATTTATGTGTTCTGGCCAAGTCACTATGGAAAGGGTTGAACCTTCTGCTAACATATCTTATTTCAACCCACAGCAATCAGTCCTGTCCACAAGAACACAGCTCAGAATTAATAAGAGAGGAAGGGAAGGTAAAGATGCATGGCAGGAGAAAACACCCAAATATTGGTACAAAAGGAAAAGAAATGACGGAGAAACTGAAAAAGCTCTTACATACAAGTGACTATATACTTTTATTTGTGCATTTGAGAAACTGTAAGCTTGGATTACTTTATAGTGGGTGACTATGCGCCCTGGAGTTCTTGCCAGTTTAATTTATTGTAAACTATCAGATGTTGTGCTATGCTATCAGTGATAGTTTCATCACATAACTGTGTGGAACTATACAGTATAATGAAATATCATCTTTGCAAAATTAAAATGCATAACTAACCTGTGTTGAAAGGTAGAGAGTAGACAAAGGTACCGGGAACTTGTTCTGCTGCTCTCTTGTACCACAGTGGAAAGTGATCAGCATTAAACACCCCCTCTTTGTCTTCAGCTGTCAGGAAGTCTCTTGAAGCAGACAGGAAACACAGATGATGATACACATGCAAAACATAAGACATGCACTTTGGAACCAAAAAATGTGATTAATTTTATTTCATAAATAGCATCAGCATACTTACTGATTTGTAAGCTCGTCCGGCACCACAAACAGGTTAATTCTTGATAGCCCTGTTCTTGTACCCAAGTAGGCTATCTCCACTCCTTTATCAGAGTTCCTGCATATTATAACAAACACTTGTATCATATGTTTATTACCAGTATTATTAAAAACACACAATGTGTTTTATAAGAGCCTAGGATTTTTGGTTTTCTGTAAAACTTTTGGTTTAGCCCTTAAAGAACATTTTGTGTTTTCATTAAGAACATAGAAAAAGAAGAGTTGGTGACTTACTCAGACTTATTGAGCACGAGGCTCGTCCAGTAGGCCTCCAAAGGGGCAGTCACAACTGCGTCAAAGAGAACCTCCTGAATCAGCTCCTTATCACCTAAAAAGGCATAAAATGTTTTATTAAATCCACAAATATAAATCATGCTCTTTTCTTAATGAAAATGTAACTAATATCAGCTAATGTGGGCTGAACTAACATTGTAGGTGGGGTTCGTGTCCATTGAGGTAGAGTTTGATCGCCTCTATCTGTGTCAGGTATCGGTGCTCCGGGTGTTCGTCTGTGTTGCAGTACGTCCTATCAAATAACCAGAAGTAAAAGAATAACACTGGTACAGTGATTTAGTATATCAAAACAGATTTCTTAACTGATAACTCACTAACTTTTAGCTTAAGATTTTTGTCTTTATTAAACATTGATCATACACTCAATGTTTTGGTTGCTCTTAGATTGCAAGAAATCTACAATGACTAAAACAAGAATAAAGCATTTACAAGCATTAGTTTGAAAAGCATTTACTGTAATTTGTGTAGATGTTGGTTCCCAGTTTTGGTTACCACAAGTCATCAAATGACACAAACCATAAAGTCAAAGTCAAGAGCCCAAAGTTGTTGTGTAGCTGTTATACTGCAGCAAGATTACACATTTAAATTATCTTTTTAATTGGCAGTATGTTATATATTATAAGCATATTTAGGATATAGTCCAATCACAGTGTCACGTTAATAAGAGACAAGGAAGATATTGTCAGAACAGAAACATATAATAGTGTCCATACACTCTTACCATTCATCTGCCAGCGCTACATCAGGATGCTCTAAATCATGAAGTCCTGTAACAAAGTAAGAACTATACCTCAAACTAAACAAGCAAAAGCACTCAAAATGAACTCATCATAATACAAGTAGGCATCGACACCTCACATACACACACACACTTAAACACACACAGCAGGGATGAAAAATGTGTTTTTTGAATGGATGTGACAGGTCTGATTAGATCAGGAAAAGCCAAGTCATGCTCAGAGGGCTCTGCATGATGGACATGTTTAGAGAAACACACAGACACACACACACATACAACCACCACCACATGACTATTAACATGCATGAGGCTGGACGTAAAAATAGGCACACATACATACTGTCAAGACAAGGAGAAGTACAACACACCTAAGGAGCAGCTGGTTGTGGCTTTCATGTTCATTATAACTACATTACTCTTGAATGTGTGTGTCAGAGTGTGAAAGACAGAGAGATGGAAGGGAATGAGAAAAAGAACGACTAGACAAAGTCTACTCTTTAGTAGAGTTTATTTCTTAAACGTATAGTTCCCTACAGTGTGGACAGGATCCTTACAGCATTTTTTTAGCCATAGTGACAAGAATCCTTTCATATATAATAATATGAAGATCTCAAAGAGGTAATACTTTATGTGTGTTTCAGTAAAACTCTATAGTAAATGTGCTTCAAACATACACTTCAAACCCTAAAATTGAGTGTGGTTATACAATAAACAAGCACAATGAGGACTGCTGTGCTCTGTAGGTTCCACAGCTTCAATTAAATTAACTAACAAATGTAGCAGAACTTGTTTTACATCAGAAGCCAGTGATTATTGTCATTATTGGTTCTAATTAAATATACTGCAGTGAAAGGAATTGCATTTTGCTGAATGTGTAATTTTACATGAGCAAAATTCTGAAACTGAAAGATGGTATTATTCATTTTGCTCTATTATTATTACTCTTCACTATAGTAAAGTCAAGATATACAGTACTAGTTACAGTAAGTGAGAGGCAGAGATACAATGAGAATGAAAGAAGGGGTGAAATGATAGATGGAGTAAAAAAGATAACAGTGATACACATAAAGAGTGCACATGAGTAACAAAAAAAAGAAAGAAGAGGAGAGCATTTCCTACCTTCCTCCACTGTGACATTCCCTTTGAAGAAAAACTTTCCATGGCCTCTGGAAAGGGCTACCCCTAGACTACAATACAAACAAAAAATAATTTTCTAAATACACAACAACTCACCAGTTATTTGTGCAGAAAAACTGGGAATACAGATGCTTCAGTCTAAACTTTGATCAGTGAAATGTCTCCAGCTTTCTTACCTGAAAGGAGTCCCCTTGATGTCTGTGTAGAAGTAATCATTATGCAACACCAGCACACGTTTCTGAAATAAAAGAGATTAATTCTACATTCTATTAAACGCTACAGCAAATAGTGTGATGGCTGTTATCTGATCCAATTCCCTTCACTCTGGCTCCATCTAGTGGTACAGAGAGTACATTCTATTGGTTGACAGTCTGTCACACGACCTGTTACTTTGCAGATGGATTTGTGCTTCTGCAGTGTGAATATCTGGATAAGGGCTGTGAACATGTATGTGTGTGTGCGTGTGTGTGCATTTGAGTGTATGTGTGTGTGTGTGTGTATGTGTGTGTGTGTGTGTGTGTGTGTGTG
>JAUBNQ010000026.1:14223378-14233777 GCA_032353495.1 Ctenopoma kingsleyae | reverse complement strand
GGTTTAGTGTTCATTTACTACATTGCGAGTTAGAGTTTTGTATCGCAGATATGAGTAAAAAGAAAAGCAAAGTAAAAATCCTTTCACCCACTCTAACAAATCTCAATGTTATAATGCAAAATCAGATGTACAGTATAATTATTTGTCAGAATAACAGTGCAGTTGGATGTGGTACCTTATATTTGGGAATTGTCTTGAGTAGCTCAGAGACAGGCACGTCTGTCCCAACCACCCCTAAGAGGATGCCACGGTTTCTCTGGAAGCATACATATTACAAATATTCATAATCCTATATGACACAGTCTCTTACAGATCCACTCTTTAGTTTTGAATACAACCAAAATGAACTATGTGCAATATGTATTCAATTAGTAATGCTCTAGTATATCCTAATTTACAGACTCCAATCAAACTGAAATTAGTGTCCATCAAGTCCAAACGTATTAGCCATTATTTCACAATTTGTGTCTATTCTCTAAAAACCTAATTCCTCATAAATTATGCAAGAAGTAATTGCATAGTTTTTTTTCCAATGGAACTGCATATTTTATTGGTTTTCTCCAACTTAAGGAAACATAATGGTCATGGCAGAGGATGTGCTAATGATTCCACAACACTCTATGTACACTTACAGTCTCGTTCTTGGTACTGAATACTGGCATTGCCACTGTGGTCATCAGAACCGGACCTTGGCCGTCTTCCAACTGAGTGAGTCATGAGAGACGAACAGTGAAACAGCAATTGAGAGGATAAGAGAGAAAGAGAGACAGGGAGGGAAAAGAGGGAAGCTAATGATGAAGCATTATTATTATAGTAATATTTACACAAGAAATGTAACTGCACAGCACATTGCATGGCATGATGCAAATTTCATGAAACATCTTGTCTAGTGACTCTCAGAGAGTGATTATTTCAAGCTGCATAATGCTCGCTCCTGTGAACCTGACAAGAATTCTCCAGCACACCTCGTCATATTATCTTCCTGAGGGACACACTAAACTTCCATGAAATGTTTTATTCATGTTTATTATTCACCTTAAAATGTGTTCAATCACAGCTTGCCTTTGATCTAGTGCAGAATAAGCTCATCCAAAGGCAGTACTTCTAGTTTGGATCTAGGTATCTTCCGTCCCTAAAGACAGCTTGAATAATTATATTTATCTTTCCAGTGGCTGTCTGTATCTCATGATGATATCAATTAGAGATGAAAGCTTGACACTGTTAAGAGGAGACTGGAGGAGGGCTTCATACTCAGCAAAAAGTAGTCTGACATTGTCCACTTAGAAAACTTGAGTGACTGAGTGTCAGTTTGTGTTTAAGTTACAGGTAACTGTTGAATTAAGTGAAATATGAACCCTAGGAGAGAGATAAAAAACAATGCTTTAAGTCAGATGGGGTGGCAAAACACATAAATCTTGTCACATGCGATTTCTTTCCACTTCAGCAATCAATTTTATTCTGCTAGACTGACTTAAATATCAGATTCCAGCATAGCACTTTTTCTTGGGGAACTACTCCATTTAATCAGTCCTCTTAAGTGAAAATTACACACCTCCTGTACACTCTCCTTCCTCCAGCACTCACCCCCTTTCCCACCAATAATAGCAGGTAATGACAGGAAACTGCTAGCATCCATCCCGTCTCCCTTAGACACTGGAGAAAAGGGACCTGAACTTAGACAGCTGGTAATGGCAATCCAGCATGCAGTATTGGACATCACAGAGAGAACAAAGTACACCTAAGTACACCAGCTGTAACAATAGACAGCATTGCTGCTGGAGAACAAGATCGATTAAAGGCGAGGAGAAACGAGCAGAACCTCATCTAAAAATACAAAATCTATTTCCAGCACAGGTCTACTGGATCATACATCACCGGCCGGTAAACATATGGACCCATCAAATGTGTACTCTAGTATATGGGCATCTAGTAAAAATTAAGCTTACCCACCTGCTGTAGGAAATGACATACTGTAATTAAGCAGATAACAAGAGCTGCACAGAGAAAAGCCGCGGGAAAACTGCATCTGTTGGATTCAAAGCCAGAACCGCAGCTACAAATGTTCCTCATGTGTCCTACCCAGGGGACGAAAGCCCTTCAAACCTGCTTCATTATCCTAAGCAATGAGAGGAATGAGGCCTTGAACCCTAAAGAGTGTCCTCTAATATGACCTTACCCCAAGCCCCCAAGGGAGTGTTGTGTATCTAGAATGTGACTTATCATACATAACCTGCAACCTTTAACATAAGGACACAAATCACAGCACAATGGGCCAAATCTGCATCATCATTGCGACTGTGGTTTTATCTGTATCAGAGTAAATGAGGTGTGTAAGTCCTTTCCTCTTCTGTGGGTCAGAGAATGAAAAAGAACCCCAGTGGGCTGTACGCTCACTCCCCGCTGACACAAATACCCACACATTTACACCACTCAGAGGGCTCAGATACATGCCCCTGCCCCGTGTTTGGTGTCTCACAGGACACCTCGTAATCTAGGTTGCTGTGACAAATTGTGTGCGGGTGGATGAGGTGACCCTTGTTTCCTTGGAGACCAAGCTTAATGATGTTAGTGTGTGCACTTTGAAGTCAAAGGGCCCTGTAGGCTCCAGTGGGAAAACATACCCCACAGGGAGCAGAGTAAATAGAAATCCACATTTTACTGTTTTTAGGATTATCTAAAGCTCTCAATTACCAAAATCATAGTTAATAGTGCTTTAAGATAATGGAATTTATATTCATCATTATGTTTTGAACTGTTTATTACTTCATATTGTCATCAAAAGGCAATCAGTATCCCCAGACTAACCAGGTATCTTGTTCTTTAAACTTTGATTAAAAACCCTCCTCTTAAGCCTACATCTTTATTTACATCCTTCCCAACATTAACGTCCAATTTCTTATATTCTTTCTGTCACCCTTCCTACATTTGTCCTCAAATATTCCCCCCGACACATACTGCTCACAACCTCCTCCCTCCCATCATCCCTGAGCTCCAGTGTCAGTTCATCCGACAGAGTGGGAAACAAAGTCAAATGAGCCAGAGAATGATGGATGAAGCTGCTGAGATGAAGGATAAGAGGGAGAGTTTGGAGGAAATAGAACAGGTGGAGAGAAAGAGCTGAAGAGGAAGATGCAATATGAAACAGAGGAAGAAAGGGGAGATACAGTATGCTAGTAAAGAATGGTTACTGGATTGCACTGAGAGGGATGAAATGGAGAGGAAAAAGACAGGATAAAGGGGACACCTGGAAAGATGATAGAAATCGGCCCTGAGAGACAAATCCCAGATCCTTATGACTCATAACAATGAGCCAATCCCAGGATTTTTTGCTAACTTCTTATCAGACACTATCACCAGGGTGCGTGTCTGTTTCAGTCTTTTTGTGTATTTGTGTTCACTGGACCCATGGCAGTGAGCTCAGTGTTGAAGTGATTCCTTTCGAAAAACAGTAAATATTCATTTCTAATCCCTATTATCATGTTTGACAATGTAATATCTAATTCTGTGTTCTGCTGAGCTCTTTCAATGTCAATCAGCTCGGGTCTATCACACTAACCGTACTATGTCAAACATATGGCCTGCCAGCTGTCTAATGCGACTGCTCTGTGCTCAGCTCATGCTCATTGGGTGGGAAAAGCATGCTTCTGTTCCACCATTGTGGTTGTAATGATTATAGGGTTTCTTATCTCAACCCACATGTAACTCATAAAACACTGAAAAATAAAACAGTGAAGATTATAAAAAGGCGTCAGAAGAGATCATCCTGCCAGTCATTATAGGCTATTGGATTTTCACCCAGAAGATGACAAAACAGCTTATTCTGGAAAAGTCTACCAAAATAAATAATACAACCAATCTTTCGCACCAAAATCACAGTCAGTAGAGTCTCACATTATCACACATGGTCACGCTGTCAGCCCAAAGATACTGGCAAAGCATGGTCAACACATCATCACCAATGATCAATGAGTGTGAGCGTGTGCACTGAGGTGTGTGCATGTTTGATCAGACGTGCAGAAGAGAACCTGAACCAACAACAACCACCACAATGCATGGTTTAAATCAGAAAGTTGACAAGTGACTTGCAACACTGACACACAAGAAGAATGCCATGAATCAGTATGGTAGTTAGTCCACCCAAGTTATGCTGCCAGCACGTGGAGATCAGAGACCAAACTGCACATGCACATGAAAGCACATGAACATACACCAGACCTCAAAACAGCACAATACAGTGACGACCTAAAACAGAATGTTACCTTTTGTGCTTGTGGGAGCTAAAAAGAACAGATTAAAGAGGAGAGGAGGAGAGAAGAAGGAAGAGGAGGGTAGAAAGGGTCATTGTGTTTGTGTCAGAAAGCCTTCCAGTGTGGTTTCTACTGCACTGAGTTTCAGCACCAGTGGGTGTGTTAAATTCACTGACATTGACTTTGACTGCAACTTTAAAAACAGTGACTGTGTCAAGAGGGGAGAGCTTTATGGCTACGAGGCTCACAGCAGAGGAAACAACACTTAAGCTGTTACTGCTGAGTCAGTGTCGAGTGCATGTACTTTGACTTTGATAAATAGATGGGGATAATGAGGACAAAAACAAGCAGAGGAAGAAGAAGAAAAGAACAAGGTAAAATATGAGGGGTATGAAGAAAATTGCAGAGAGAAAGAGTCAATTTTCATGTAGTGTTGCCTACAGATATTTCTGCTAGAGGGCACTTGCCTTTGCCTCCTTATATTTTTGAAGCTCTCTGTCTCAGAATCTGTTCAGAAACAATTGAGGACAAGTGGCTGCTGTTATGGCCAAACACAATAACTTGAACAAAAGAGGAACACCATGGATGTGTAATTACTCCAGTATAGGGTGTATAGTATGCACTGCAGTGAATTCTATAGGTATGTCACTCTCCTTTCATCAAACTATAAATCATTTACATGGAATTTAGATATACATATATCCAATAAAATCATTACACCTGCTAGTTTATAAAAGTACATCTAGTTAAAATGAATATGATCTCATACAACTCTCCTTTAAAAAAAGGCCAACTGCATAATGTTTGTGTCTGTGTGTTGGGGTAGCGTACAAGGTTGAAAGATCAGAGATTAACTCACCAATGTTCTGCTCATGCTACACAACCCCCAAACACACACACAGGAGGCCCATTGACTTAATAGTTCCATCTGCTGCACACACACACTTCCACGCAATCACAGCCTGAGACATACAATGACAGAACACATTTTCAACCCTCTGCTTGTGTGATCCTGACCATGCGAATGTACTTTTCTGAACACATGCTGAAACAAAATACACTGTGAATTAAGGTTTGTTGTTTAAATCTATCTGAGTATCACAGAATATTCTGGGTCCATGTACACACTCACAGTGCTATCGATGTAGGCCTCAGTCCACACCGTGTCATGCTCCTGGTCAATCACCTTCGGGCGACTCAGCACATGGAGATACTCCATAACATTCTCTTGTACATCTGCCAGTGTAGAAATCTGAGTGAAGTAGCCTGTTGGGAAGAGAGAGGACAAGAAGGAGAGAAAAGATGATTAATCAGTTAACCTGTCAACATTGGGGTGTCGCTATGTTGCCCAAAAACAAACATCCAATGTAGAGGCTCTGTATTTCTTAAACTGGTATACTGTATTTTGCAGTAAGTGTCACATCCAGCATCATCTTAGCTATATAATGCTTTTCATGGTAGCACTTCAATTTTACTTATCTTAGTACTAAAGAAGATAAATTACATCTGGAATACAGTACTGCAGGCAGCAGATATTTGCTTGATGAAACCTGGGTATAAGTTTGAGTTATAGCTGAAGAATTCCCTGCAGTGATGTACAAGTGAGAGCAAAACAGCATGGGTTTGTGAATGGATAAGTGGTATGTAAATGTAATGGAAAAACTATCTCACTTAAACCAAATGTGATGCCATTTTGTACAATGGTAATGTCACCATTATGATGCTAATGTGTACGTGCAGTGGGAATATACTGTTATCTCTGCAGGGGGACTGAGAGAGAGAGAGAGATAGAGAGAGAGGGGAATCAGAATCAGGGAATCAGAACAGAGAGAAAGATAGAAAGTACAAAAATAAGAAAAAGGAGAGAAACCACAACATTTCCACCCAACCATAAAAATAAACTACAAACTCCGTCTATCACCATGAAGCAGTCAAGGAGAAAATCATAGCTGGAGGAAATAGATTTTGGGGTCATCACTGCCGGGATCGATCTTTACTCCACTGTCAGAAAAGCTACGTAGTTTAAACACAATATACACATTTTGGATGGATCACGGATTTTACAAGTAGTGTAACTAAGGAGATGATCTACTGTATAACTCATCATATAATTTTATGTCTATTACCACATTAAAAATTTTTAAAACACCAAGACAGGAAGCATTTCACCTATATGATTATTGAAATCACTATAGCGATAATAATAATACTAATAAATACTTTATTGATCCCTTTGCGGAAATTGTTTGCACTTGACCTGGAAATAAACCTCAACAGATTTCTCCTTTTCATCCCCAGAGACACTCAGACCTGGCTATTATTCCACCAGACAGTACAATGACAACACACACATTCAGACCCACATTACACACAAGGCAAGCTGGCTCAGTATAACTGCATCGTTTATCACAGTGGTGTGTGAAGAATGACTACTCCCTGTGGAAGGCTGAGGGCGTCCTTCAGGCTGAGCCACTGGGGCCAGTGAGATGAGCTGGGGAGAGGAAAAAAACAGAATTCTCCATGCTTTCGGTGACATGATACACCTGTAGTACATACAGGGCAGGACAGCCACAGCATGGTCTGGTCAAAATGAAGGCATTTACGTATATATATTTTTAAAGAACTTTTTAAATAATATAATAATAATAATTGATATTTTGTTAATCTCCTTGGCAAAATTCTTGTGGGCAGACTTCCCCTTTGAAGCTCAGGGTTCCGTGTCTTGTTCAGGGACACTTCGGCAAGTGGCTAGGAATCAAGAAGTGAACCATTAACACTGGGGTTTGTAGACTACTGCTGACTGCCCTACCAACTGAGCCACAGTTGCTCCATGGATTGGCTGGTATATAATACAAAACATAGAATAAACTTTCCTGATACATGAAAGTAATAGATGAATATGAAGGTGAAGGTGAAAAAATATGAAGTGAGGCTTAGCTACACTACGCTACAGAAGTATGCGAACTGCCACATACACCTATTTTTGATTGGTAAACATTTAATTTCAAAAACATTAACTAACACACATATTTACATTTAGTCTTGTTACTCATGTTATATTAATACAGGGAGTAGGTATTATTAGTATAACCTTTTCGGCTCAAAAGCTCAAGATTATACCAGCTTGCTTTAAAGTAAAAGTTTAATTAAGTGACATAATGCAGTGAAGACAACAAATGATGATAACAACTAGATATAACAGCATATTGACTTTACCACAATAAAATATGGATATGACGATGTTATATCACATCCCAAAGATAAACAGAAACACAGGCATACTGTAAGAGTCTTTCATAGTAAATTTGTTGCTTTAAGCCTGGGATCTATTGTCTACAATATTGTGAAGTGCTTAAATTTCCCTTAACTCTAGCTCAGAGACCTAGTCCAGACAACAAGTGCACACACAATACACAAATTGAATACACAGTATGTGGTCTGGACAGTTTATGGTTGATACATGTATGTTTGATGGCCACAGAAAATCCATTAATATACACATGATATGTCTTCGCATTTTGGTCACAGGTTATTTAGTTGGTTACCAGGTCTGGCCCAGCCATGGTGTACAGTGAGCAACGCTGACTGGGACTTATAGAAAGTTAGTTGAGGTCATCTGAGTTTCTGTTAAGACAAGAATTAGAGCTGGGTGGTATGACCAAAATTCTATATCACGGTATTTTTCAAAATTATGACGGTTTCACAGTATTCAACGGTATTTTTTCCCCATGCATGACTTTGTGTTAATCATATTTTCCACTGATTGAGAGAAGAGCACCAGATCACAACAGAAGTCATTTCAGGTTAGCTTACCAATAGAACAGGTATATACAGCTCTGGAAAAAATTAGTAGACCACTGCATGAAAGCTGTGATTGCAAATCAGGGTGATTCCACCAAAAATTGATTTCTGAACACTTCCTAAGTTAAAACATTAGTAATGTAAAATGTGTAAAAATTTAAAAATTAATTCAGGTACTCTGTTACATGCGTGTTTAGCAGTGCAGCAGTGAAAAAGGTTAAAGAGTTTCCTGCTGCACTACGCTCTGAATGCTGTTTAGGCTGTTTAAACCAGTATTAGGGTATAAGGAAAATCTGGTTTTCAGTATGAGGCGCCCAGCACTAACAAGAATTTTTCTCTTTTTAATAAGCATTTCTTTTTTTTAATATTAGTTTTCAGCATTTTAGCCTTTATTTGACAGCAGAGAAGCAGAAGGGAACCTAGTTGCATGTGTAATAACCATTAGGCTATCAGTGCACTACCAGACCAAACACATTTCTAATATGGCTTGTTAGAAGCTGGTACAAACAAAAGGCTCTCTCCCCATGTTTGCTTTTTTGATTTCTTTGATTTATTTGGATGTATGCACAAGTACGTGTATTTTGTTGTTTGAGTCTTTTGTATTTAGATTTGGGGAGGTCTATGGCATAAGCCCATGGCTTCTTGATCTCTCCAGTCACATTTGTTCAACTTTCCGGTTCCTTTTTTGCTTTTAGATTGTCTTTTGATGAGATAAAAATGACTTATTTTATTATTTTACTAACTGTATCACGATGCTTAGCATTTCCAGAGTCTTAACAATAATCTTTGCTCAAATCAAAAGCCATGGGGAAAGATTCTGATATCATATCTTTCAGTGATATGACAGACAAGGCTTTTCACCTGAAAACTAAAACATTAAAGAAATGCAACCAATTTTTGAAAAAGAGATGTTGTGCCTATGGATCAGTCAGAACACTTTTGTGTGCAGCTCCTGTAGACTTAAAAGAGACAGAGGATATCACTGTGACAAGTCTGAATCGTGATCTTGCATACAAACAGACACACAACCACAGGTTTCCTCATCATCACTAACATCCTCAAAATGACTGGATGACTTCTCTGATATCACTTCTAAGCAAAACTGTGGATGCCTTTGCCCTCATATCTACACACAAATACACATACACAAAGCTAAAAACATATGCACACACCTTGTGTGACCTGTGGCTTGCCTGTCTTATCTATGGCAGACGGAGGAAATGGAGTCAGACTGTCTCTGTCACCCACCGCCCAACTAAATATAGAACCCGAAAGAAAGTGCTCTACACACTGAGACAACCATGACCACACACAACTAGAAGGTGGTGTATCACAAAGATAGTTTCGGCTTTAGGCTTAGAGGAAGATGTAATGTGACATATCTGGTCTGTACAACTGGAACCAGCTGCCTGCTGTCGCAATACATGCTAATACTGATGAGCACTGACAAACACATGTTCATGCAGCTACTGTACATGCACACACACACAAATCCTGAGCTCAACAATTTATTCATTTGGGCTTGCTGACAGCAACATGCAGCAACTTTCCTCAGCAAAACTAGAGTGAAGAGTAAAAACTACAGCAGTCAGTGCATGTGTTGGGAGATTCCACCTTTGTTAGCGCATGCCATCCATTTCAGATTATCTGCGAAGGCTGACTCTCGACCAATCAGGTAAGGGAATATGCGGACCTGCAGAGAGAACACAGATAGCTTCTGTCAGTCATTTTAATCGCAGTTTGATAGGGACCACCACACAAACCACAAGATAACAGTCAAAGCCGGGCAGAAGGCTCATGCTTTATCTGTCAATGATTAGCAGACTATTTTTCCTTGTTTAATAGAGACAATTGTACACTTATGAAAGTTTCAAACTTATCTTTTAGATTATATTTAAAGTTTTAGTAATTCAGACTAATAATTTGTATCAACTCCATAAACTATGCATTTAGGAATTAACAGATACAAGTTTTTAATTAAGATAACTGCATCAAGAATCTGCAATTAAAATGAGTACAAATGATCAACCATGAAGTAAATATTTTGAGTTGAAAAAGCCAAATGCAAGCCTTATGTGTTCACTCCAGAGAATCTTCTAAACTCTCTGCTGCCAAACTCATTTTTGCCCAGCAGTGCTCAGTTGGCTCAAGCAGCAGGTGTAGTTGGCAGGTGTGTATGTAAATGCATGTGGGTGTGCGTGAGTGTGTGTGAAGAGCATGATGCCAGATTGGACCAGATGCAAGCCTCTGGGGGCACAGCTGCCACAGTTCCCATGCCTGCATTTTTCACTGCCTCCCTTCACCCCGACAGCATGTGTCTGTTTGTGTATGTGTGTGTGTATATATATATA
>JAUBNQ010000026.1:14209979-14221737 GCA_032353495.1 Ctenopoma kingsleyae | reverse complement strand
TGCTCACACCAGTCCACAAAGTTGTCCACCACTCCCTGGTACTCTGTGATGTCTCCACCCTGAATACATCCTATAACCGCAGAGTCATCAGAGAACTTCTGAAGGTGGCAAAACTCTGAGTTGTACCTGAAGTATGAGGTGTACAGGGTGAAGAGGAACGAGGACAGAACCATCCCCTGTTGAGCACCTGTGCTGCAGACCAGTGTCAGACACACAGTTCTGCAGGTGGATGTACTGGGGGCGGCCAGTGAGATAGTCCATAATCCAGGAAATGATGGGAGTGTCAACCATCGCGTTTTTTTAATTTCTCTCCCAGTAGTGCAGGCTGGATGGTGTTAAATGCACTAGAGAAATCAAAAAACATAATCCTCACTGAGCACCCGGGCTTGTCCAGGTGGGAGTAGGTACAATGGAGCAAATGGATGATTTCATCATCCACTCCAAGTGGGGGTTGGTAGACAAACTGGAGGGGGTTAAGTGAAGATTTGACCAGAGGTCACAGGGACTCCAGGATCAGTCTCTCAAAAGCTTTCATGATGTGTGATGTAAGGTCACACATAAATGTACTGGTCTGTAGTCATTTAAGACACTGGGACGTTGCTTCTTATTCACAGGAATCAAGCAGGACTTTTTCCACTCCCAGAGGAACTCTCACCAGGTGCAGGCTCAGATTGAAAATGTTACACTGCTGAATTATCACTCCCCTACAAGCCAAAGCACAGTCTCACATCATCAGGCAGTGTGGTTCTCACTGTTCCTACTGTAAGTCTTGGCTTGGGACTAAAGTCTGGGCTTTTGCAATCATGGCCCCTCAGCTCTGGAACTCCTTACTTGAAGATCTGAGACATCAGATCAGTAATATGTTACTTAAGGCCTGCATAAAACAAAAGCCCCAAAATTATGTTCTCATTAAAATTGACACCTTCCTGAAACTAATTTTCAATCAACATTTGCTCAGCAAGCTTTTTCAGTTCAATTGTTCCTACCACAGAAAGCATTCAAATATTTCCACACAGGCACAACAAAACATCCTGATAGCCTTGTAACACAGTTTCTAAGGTAAGCAGCTGATTTTATTTCTACTTTACTAACACATCTTTTTAATCTATCTTTGCCTCTAATGAAATTCCTTATCTTAAAGTCTGCTTTTGTTCCACCATTAACAAAAGCTGGTGACCCAACACTTCTAAATAACTACAGGCACATCCCTCATCACTCTTGCCAAAGATTTATGGATTGCCCATTTCTAATCTAATTTCTAAGTTTTCATTCTAATAACATTTTATCTGTTATCTGGTATTTTTGCAACTTATTTAAGTAGCAGATTGAGGTGTGTGTAGGAGATATGCAGTCTGTTACTCAAACAAAACACTGTTCTCCAAGTCTAACCAATAGTGTTTGAGATAGCCATATAGAGGTATCACTTAGGTGAAATGTTTATGCACTTAGCCTAAACTTGATACTCTATTAATCCCCTTGGGGAATTTTTTGTGGACAAACTGCCCCCTGAAGGCACCAAGGGTTCAGGATTCAGTGTCTTGTGCAGTGCAGTGTCACAGTGTTCCTCTGTCCAGGAATACTGTGACATATGGCCAGGAATTGAGGGGACTACCAACCTTGAGGTTTGTAGACCACTGACCTACCAACTGAGTCAAGGTCAGGGGCACAGTGATGTGCAGCCCAGCATGTCAATTTCCTGAAGCTGAGGGAAGTTCCTATGTGCCTAATGATCAGCCTTAATTGAATGAGTGATTGCCATTGTGCCATCTTGGAACACCATATCCAGCTTTCAAAACACATTAATGACACAACCAAGGCTTCTGTTACTTACAGCAGTCCATAGATAGTTAGCTGATCGGATTACTCAGGAGGTCACGGTCAACAAGGTTACACTCTCAGGTGGTTGAAGGTATTTGGCACCAGTCCAGACATGAAACACCATTGTTCTAATCAGTGTACGTGTACAAGTTTTCACCTTTTCACATTGTATTATAAAGCATGTGAAAAAGTGGTGAGATTCCAAGTTCAGCATCATCATTTACTGCTCTTTTCAAGGTGTATATGAAGCTATTGTTCTGTAAAAAAGGAAATTTAGACTGTATGTTCCTGATCTTCAAAGCAAGTGTTGGATCTGGAGTACATAAACATATTGAATTGCATTTTAAGATAAGGCTGGATTTCCTCTTCACTTACTTTTAATGCCTAATATAAAACATATAAATAAACACACAAATATAATTGCTGCTCTTTCATTATCTATTCATCTTGTTTGTATCAGTGATTTGTTTGTATTGCTTTTGTTGTATTGTGTTGTACTGTGCTTAACTTCTCTGTATTGTTTTGCATAGCAAAATAACAACCTACAGAACAATGTGTTACCAGGTGAGAAAAGTTAGACCCACAAGAAAATGCAAAACACAGCAATAAAATGCAGAATATATAGAACACAAATGCTACTATAACTGAGCAGTCAAACTGCTTTTTGGTCGCTGTATGCACTGCATGAACCACGAATAACATACAATGAGAACATGTATTGTCATTATTTTTTTGAGATGATGTTAGAAAAAGTAAAGACAAATGCAAAATAGTTTCTAAAACATTTATCTACTGTATAAAAGGCTGTTATCTAAACTGTCACAGTACCACTCTGGATATAATCACTGGTGCAGCATGGAAAAATTTTCTGCGTTTTAGACTTTTAATCAGTAGTACTGTTTTTTGTATGCTTTCATTAGAATATTTTTCTATATCTTTTAAGAAATAAATTCCAACCTTATTTGCATTTTTTTCCCCCATGAGCATACCTATGTACTCAGTGTGATACTACACTGTGTAATGGTGAGACCGCACGGCTGGCTCGAAAGAAACCGTTTAAAACAGTCTCCTGTCTCTCTCTCCCCCCTCTCTGTACCCAGCAGAGGGGGGAGAGAGAGACTGGAGAGTGACAGAGACTGAAGACTTTTATTATCAGTGGGGCTTCTTCTAAATGGAACTATCTAACAGCCTTGTCCCTTCTCTGCTGATGCCTGTAAAGCCTATTGGCAGGAGAGAGGGGTGGGTTGAGAACATTCTAGGCACACATACAAACACAGAATAGAAATGCATTTAAGAAAATATTAAGGTAACAAAGAGGCATCAATATTAATCCACAGAAACATATTCTCAATGATTCTCTGGATGAAAGTTGGTTAATAATGTGTCCTTACACTCATTGGTGGCCAGATTCTAGAGGTGACTCCAAAACACACATGCACACACAAAATATTAAGTATCTGAGATTCACATTCTCAGTAAGAGCATTTATTATGACTAACCTGAAGCAATAAAAGATTGTATTGAATGCATATATATATATTATATGTTTAAGTGATATTCATGTTTGAGTAGTCCTTTCCTCAACCTGTTAAGGTTGAAGACCCTGTGGGCTTTCTTTTACAGAAGAAAATTGCCTAAGAATGACACTTTTTCTTCCCCTCTGCCTCCTCTCTCCTTCTCTCCTCCCATTTCATTTCATGGCCTGTCAGAAGAACACCACAGTTACATTGCAGGACAGCAGAGAGACAGTTCAGTCCACAGAGACTGGGCCATACTTAATTCTTTTTTAAAGCCCTCTGAAAGCACCCCATAGCGGGCCTGCTGAATGCATTCTGCTTGTCAAAACCATTTCTGAAACCCCAGCCAAATACTAATACATTTGACAAAAACATGCTCTGAAATATGACAACAAGCACTTTTTAGAGTGATCATCCTAGACTCCCCAGTCCACTTGAACAGATTTAGCGAGATTTATCATGCTTCTTACTCTTTGTTCACTGAATATTTTAAGAGACTGTTCATATCCTTTTAAATTCAAAAAATATCAATCATTATTATTTATTTTCTGACAACCTATTCTCAACAGTGACTTTAAAAAGGTAGCATAGCCACAGGAGGGCATTAGTCCACTTCTTTCCATTGCTCATCCTCCATCAGAACGCATGGTTACGCAAGTTCATGAAGTTGTAAACAAGACGTAATGGGAAACTGAACTCATTTCACCTCACAATACAACTGTCTGTGAACACATTTGCTGAATAATGTGACGTGTGCACATGTGTGTGTAATACACTACCTTCCTCTCTGGCCAGTTATTCTTGGCGAAGATGGCATCGTAAGTGTCCACTGCTCCGTCTGTCACCAACATAATGGCCTGGCTACACTCACTACCCCGCCCTGTCTCGTTGAACTGGAGATAGAGAGGGGGGTTTTGGTGGAGGGGATGCCATAGTAGAACAAAAACAAAACTTCTCTTCAATCCAAATGGAAATGTAAGCTTTCACATCACATAAACTCTTTTTTTCTTTCCTTTCTATCAGAGCTTGTCATATATCTGAAGTACTGTCACATCATTGAAGCTAACTGTGTTGTAACAGTAAACTAATGGAATAATAATAGCTTTCCTTCTCCTCTACAAAAACATGCACTCAAACAACAAGGACATCTATTATAAGAGTGCACCACTGTAAGATTACAAAGAAGAGTCAGTAAACACGATGGGAAACAAAATGCTATTCCAGTGTACACGTACATACATGTTACTTAAATATAGGCATTGAAGGGTAAAGTAAATGTTCATGTCTGTGTGTTTATGTGAATGTGTATTTGATTAATTGTTTGCTCATAATGAGGAGATGTCAAATCAGTAACCTGAGTCATCAAGTGCCTTGTTTACTTAGTTTCTGCATGATTCTGTTAATTTAACTGTTAATTACAGTACACTAATTAATTTTGTGCATGTGAGTCTGTCTGCGTTTGGGTATGTTTGTGTGATCATGTATGAATGTGTTACTTACGTCACTGAGAAGATTGAAGGCCTCAGTCAAAGCTATGTCTAGCATACCAATGCCTTGAGCAAACAGCTTGTCGAGATGCTCCCTGAAATGCTGGAGTTTGGAGAGTAGTCATTATGATTGTGGTGAGAAAAGGACAAAACATAAGTGTAACAAACAGAGGGCACCAGAATTAGAGGTCAATATTGATTTCTGTGGAGAAAATAATAGACAAACACCCTTTATCTTATCTAGATAGCTGCATTAAAAATATAGAAATGTAAAGATAATCATTTCATTTCATGATGTACCATAATGTGTCAACAGAAATTGTACCAGTGGTCTAATGGGCTCAGACCTGCGTCAGTTTTTGCAACAAACTGCCACATTATCTTTGTCACATACCGACTGGAAAAACTAAAATGACCTGTTTCCCTCCACCTCCCTTTAGACAACCATTTAGTCTAGTGTGTACATGCATGCGTGTCTGTGTGAATAATTGCATTCACAGGTGTGATTGTGATGTTATTGTGAAGGGTAGGTTATATCTCTCATTAAGGATGAGTTTAATTATGTCAGCAACAGGTCTCATATGCCCATAGGCAATATACTAACACAAACAGACACACGGACAAGCCTATTATCTAGTTCCATCTATTTATAACTATTTACATCCAGCTGTTGGCATGTGGGATCTTTCGTGTTGACTATGGCTCTATCCCACTACCTGTAAAAACCAAATATGAAGGTGAGCAACCCACAGCCACATTACTGATGGCAACAGAGCCATTATTTATGTATAAGATATGACTGTCTCTATTTTTAGGATGTAGGAACACCCCAGAACTAAGCCCAACCTACATCATCATCTTCCTGGCAGCCTGTTATCTTTCCCTTCCTTATTCTTGGTACATTAATCTCCTTCTGTTATGCTCTTTCCCTTCTCACATCTTTTCTCATGTGAGAACGGAAGTCTCTCAACACAGTGGAGGGCACAGACAGCATAGTCACTTGAGAGCAAACGCACACAGGCATAAGCACCAGCAACACACAAATAAATACCATATGCACAGACAACAACCATCAGTGACCCTACCCATATGGCTTAAGAGAAAATACGACCCTGCTAATCATTAATTGTTCAACAAAAATCTGTACACTGGATGGCAAATTTTACCTTTTGCATGTATGTGTAAGTCTAAGTCTGTTTGTGAGTTAAGATCAGTGTGATTTGTCTCAGCACAGCAGGCTATGTTCAAACCGTGGCACAGCAGTGTACAAGGGTAGATTCATAAAGTGTGTGTGTCTGTGTGTGAATGCAGCGCTGAATATTCCAAAGCCTTTGTGCTGAACCACAAGGCTCTGAAATGTACAGTAAATTGGACTTCAAACCTTTCATTGCTGCAGCATTTATACTTGAAAACCTTTTATACTTGAAAATGATCACAGCAGTCAGTCTGATGAAACTTGACTTCAGAGACATAATAATGAATTAACAAAAATATCTTAAATTGCAGCTTGCTGAAGCTAAAGGTTTCAGTTTTATGATAAATTATTTATCTCTACATGAGGGCAGGTGCAATTCTGATAAATGCATAAAAAAAGGGAGAAAAGAGTTAGGTTTGATGAGAAAAAGCAATAAGTGCTGTGGTGATGTGAATAAGATCTGGTCTGTTTCAACATTAAATCAAAAGGTTTTGCAGTGATCAAATATAATGTCAGATCTATAGGTACTGGTTTAACTCTGATTCAAGTTTATTGTATGCATTCATTAAAAAGAAATGTCTGCACAGTAAGAACTGATCTGGAAATGTGCCAGTGAAAACACAGCTAGAAGTTTGGTCATTGCTTTAAAAAGTAAAAAAAAAGTTTTTTACTAAGACAATTATAATGCCTACACAGATATGGAAAAATGAAAATACCACCCCACCCCCACCCCCTTTACTGACCTAGACCTGTTCCTGTAAATTAAGTTTGACCTTCAAATCAACCTTTCATTCTAAGACAGCCTAAACATAATCCAAACAAATTTCAAATTTGTAGTAAATACTTCCCAATTACCCAGTTGAATTTGGGTGTGAAAACATTCTGGAAAGACAGAATTCGCTTCCTGCCCCTAGCTGAAATAAAAGACATTAGCCTTATCTACTAGACTGCCTTCCCCTCTTAGCTGACTGACTCACACTACATTAAACTACCATCTGGAATTTAACACATAATGCTAATGCATATGCACTAAGTGCACACTCACTTAGAAAGTAACTTAAACACCAAACTGCCAAACACACACAATTATGTGAACACACATAATTATATGGTGCTTCCATGTGGTGCATGGAAAGTAGTCTATGGATTGACTAGTAAACTGTATCCTGAGGGTTTGGCCTGGACTAATTGACATTAGCATTTCTTAATGTAATATTAAGGAACTTGGAAGAGACAGAATTTTTATTGAGCACCGGGAGATGGAGCCTATATTATACCACTTATACCACTGAGGAGCAGAGATGAACAAGGGATTCATGTCACAATAAAATAACGAAAGGAAATATTATAACAAGTGCTATCTGAACCTTACTAGACCAAATGTCGCAAAGTCATTCACGATAAAAATTAAATGAAAACCAAAACCAGAAGTTTTAGTCACAAAAATGTATCAGTGATTTCTATATGACTGTAACAGGATTAAAGTAAAGCAATAAGTCAAGAAAGACTCACATCTTTGTTGGTGATGTCTGCCTGGACCAGGGTTCCATTCAGACATGGCTCCACATAATGCAGTTCTTCATTGTACTGGAACAATACAAAATGAATCAAAGCAATAAGAGTAATTAGAATAAATAAATAATCAGTAAAGTCAGTGATTAAAAATACAAAATATGAAGATGTCAAAAACTTCACTCATCTTGATGAAAAGCATATATACAGCACATAAAAGCACATATACACACACATTGTACAATACACAATGTACCCACTGCCTGTCATTCTCTGATAATACATACCATTTAATGTATGAAAAAAGTCTAAAAATGAGAACTGTTACCAAAGTTAGTTCTTTTGACCTAATCTGTGTATGCGCATATACAAGCAGAAGCTACATCTTATATAGCTGGTGAGAACTTTCTTCATGCATACACAAAGTAACACATAAAAGTACCACAAATAAAAAGACCAAAGGAGAAACAAATGAGTCAAAATGACACACCCTTTTAAAGAATATTGGGGAAAACAATATGTTTCTGCCTGATTGTCTAAATCCTCTTTTTCACAACATTTCAAAAGAATAATTTTCAAAATAACATGATTAGGATATGAAATGATAATGAAGACTTTGCTCTGTGGAAAAAGAGAATGGAAGCTGGCAAAGTAACTAGCTACGTTTTGATGTGAAATAGCATCAGACATACACGTGCCAGTGCATGGTCACACATAAACACTCACTGAGTTTCATCAGCCTCAAATGTGATAACGGTGGTTTGGGAGCCTGAAGCAGAATTCAATCACAACTGTCTATTTTGCAATTCAAATCTTCATTCAGCTGACTGCTAATTGGTTGTGAGCGTGACAGGAGAGAAAGTTGATTCGTTCCAGCATTTTCTCTGATCTAAGGAAGAGAGGATGTGGGCTTGTGTGGTTGTGTATGTGTATGTATCTATGTCTATCTATGTCTTAAGTAGTTTATCTACCTCCTTTACTCCTTATACATATGTGTGGACTTACAGCAATGATGTTAAAAAAGTCGTCATCGCCAAGTGTGTCCAATATAGAAGAGACAGTTTGCCTGGCAATGGTCAGCCTGAGGCCTTTCATGCTGCCGCTCACATCCACCAAGATGACCACATCCTTCGGAGAAGTGGCAGCCTGTATGTACCACTTCCGGTTACGACAGTCAAAAGCTATGACCCCGTGTTCATCTGGCTTCCACTTAATCCCTTGAAGACCATTACAAGTCAAAGACAAACAATGAATTGCAATAGAGTTGGAGTTGCATAATTTGTACAGAAAACAAATTGTTACCTTGGCACAATATGAAAAAGTGGAGAAGAAATATGTTTTTTTTTTTGCCAGAAACACTCACATTTCTCATCTGCTTGCATTTTTAAACCTTTTTTCACTCATGTTAGCTTTTTAGAGATTTCGTTAAACCAATTTACAAAAACTAATTTTTTCCACTCACTTTTAGTATCTAGGCCTGCTGATAGAGATTTGAGATGTCTCCTATTTCCAAATCACAGTGAAAAAAATCCACCGCCAGCTGTTTTCATTGAAACCATTTTTTTCAGTGGTCGGGTGGTCAATTTTGAAGAACTTTAAGGCGTAGAAAAAAAATCTTTTAGTTTTTAGTGTCTTTATACAGCAATGACTTTGGCGGCCTCCAGGTCAGAATACTAACAATGGACAGCGCAGTAGCCTATTATAGTCAGAGCTGCACAGACTATATAAAGGTCAGAGGCAGACTGAGGCATGTGATAATAAAGGCATAATTAAAGAACAGTAAAATGCAGGTTCAAAAGGTCAAAAGATAAAAAATAAAAGAAAAAGCCAGTCCATTGATTTTCATATTCAGTGCTACGTAGAATATATTTCCATTGACCAGATGCATTCAAAAGGCTACTGCTTGTATTCATCCTACTTCACCTGAAAATGTTAATTATATCCATCTTTTTCAGCCACTCTGAAATATCTATATACATTTTATTTTCTCTCTTTACCCTCTCTCTCTACTATCTAGTCTCCTGCTTCCTCCTGTCACCCTGCTTACCTATTGTTAGTCTATAGCTGTCAGCCACTGAAGATTCCCACACAACCCTTATTCTACTTCAGGGAGACAGTGACTTAATTACAAACACATCCACCCTGAGAAACCAACACACACTTACCTGGGTACTGCCTGAAAAAGCCTTTAGCACTGCCAAAGTACTGCCATATGAGTGATGGGTCTCTCTCAAAGTTATCCACAAATACTTTATTCAAGGCCTCAGACCAGTAAACTCCATTGACAATCGCAGAATCTAAGAATTAAAGGGAAAATATGATAGATATGTGTGAAGAGGGGAGAAGAAGCACTTTTTTAGAGTAAGAGTAAACAAAGAGTAAACAAAAGCATTGTCTTTACAGTTCAAGAGCTTTGATTAGTTATTCTCTAATGCCTGCTCATCCAATCACATCATTTCACACATCTGTGAAGGTGCAGTTCCATAGATCACTATCAGAACCTATCCATTACACAGAAATTCAAGGAAAATGTTAGCAACAAATAAAGTGAAAATGGCAGTAAAGAAAAAAAATATTTTGACAGATAAAAAAGAATAGCAAAGTAGAGGACAGTTTTTAATGCAGAGGGAGAAACAGACAGATGCAGTAATAGAAACTTTAATGTTGTCAGAAAACAAAGACAGGCTTACACAGAGGGGTCATAACGAGGCAATCAATCCAAGCTAGTAAAGAAGTTCAAAGGAACAGACAAAGAGTATACAATATTCAGCCAGATAGTCTTAGTTCAAAAACAGAACTGGCTTGACCACAGCAGGACCAGAGATCTGGATCGCTCAGATGAATAGTAACAGCAGACCTGGAGAGGGCTGACTCTGGATCCAGCTGTTGGAACACAAGGGGACCAAAGCAGGTTCAAGAAAAGGCAGGTACAGGTGATGCAATGACTGCCGGAGAGAGGAAGCTCAGCGTCAGCATACTGTTGAGGCTAAAACTCACCGTTGAGTAAGTGTAGGGCAGTGAAGGCTCCATCTCCCTGAACATCTAAGGCTCTCAGTCACTGGGTTGCCGAATACCTGAGTCAATGGGTGTCAGGGGGCTGAGAATCAGGCACAATGAATTCCTGAGTTCAGGAACAGAGGACAAAGGCTCTGGTGCACTTTGGGGATGAAGCTTGAGAATTCATCTCCTACCCACCTCCCAAGAACATTGAGACATGTCCCCACAAAAGTGGCCTCACCTAGCAGTTGTCTGAGCATTGATTGGGATGAGAGGAGAATCTGAGGGACTCAGGAGGAGGATATAGCAAGAAGCTGGATGGTGAAGAAGCAGATGAAGGGCTAATCAACTCTAGAGCTAACTAGTTGTTAGGCAGTCTATGACTAGCTGAGGCCAGAATAAAACAAACATAATTAACCGTCAGTATAGCTTCTGGAGGAGGCTGAGAGTTGGTCAGCTGGACCCGCTCTGTCAAGATGCAGACAGAGAAACAGACACCAGGCTGACAGATCCAGTAATAGTGCCTTTAATGTTGATGGAAAAGAAAGACAGGGTTATTTTGTATGTCAGGTCAGTAATAGGTGACAAGAAGAACTAGTTATGAAATGCAAATGAGGGGACCAATAATAGTTGACAAACAGGCCCACAAGAAATGGACAAAGAGCAGACTACACAAATTCTCCACAAAGTCTTCGACAGGTAAGCAATCCAAAAAATGGAAAGACTAACTTGAACATTGTGAATACACAATTCAACAAATAATCTGGCACTGGACTTGAGACAGATGTGTGTGGGGACTGGTAGAGCAGAGTCAGGTGACCGGTAAGAGACGGAAGTTGGGAAGAGGGAACAGGAGGGGGGAAGCTGGTAAACAAGTGAGCCAGGTACAGAGAAGTGGCTCAAGTGGTGAACTGGCAAAGGGCAGACTGAAGAAAAAATGACCAAAATTGAACGGTCAGATCAAAATTCTGACAGGAAAGTCTGTAGATCTAAAAGGTGCTTCTTTGGTGGCAGTTGGACAAGCACGTTCAGTTGCCACACTAAACCATGGCCTGGAGGACTCAGAATCTCCAGAGAGAGGCAAAATGCAATAGTCATAGTCATTTGTTCAAAACTAATTTAAGACTTACATCTCACTTTGTGACATCAGTTTTAAAGAAAAAAACAGCATTTTAAATGTACAGTTGGTAAAAATAAAAATATAACAACCAAAACTTGGCTATGTAGTTACT
>JAUBNQ010000026.1:14187646-14209879 GCA_032353495.1 Ctenopoma kingsleyae | reverse complement strand
AAGAAAAAAACAGCATTTTAAATGTACAGTTGGTAAAAATAAAAATATAACAACCAAAACTTGGCTATGTAGTTACTGAATTCTGGCTTTGTATTTGCTACTGAGTCTACAGTATTTGCTCTGTGTAATATCTGGCCTGTAACATTTAAAGCGCATGGGAATGGCAAGGCCAAATCACACGTCTTTGCTTAAGACACTGCAGACATTTAGGTTTAAGATCAAAAGATAAAACAAAAGTACAGAAAAAAATACAGAATTTCAGCTTTTATTCAATGGTATTTAAACCTAGGTTATTAAATAGCATACAACATAGTGCCCAGTGTTTCCCCTACCATTATATTAGGGGGGCACCCCTAAATAGTGTAAATAGACAAAAAATATAAATAGAGGCATTACAAACTTTGTATATGTAGCATACTATTTACTAGCAACTCATTTTTTCATCTTCAGTGTTTCTGCAGTTACTTATCTCTGTTTTTGTAGGGGAGTGTAAATGTATACGCATGTATAACATACAGTATGTTTCTCTGCGAGTCCCATCTGTATTTGCACAATGTGCTCTAATTTTTGCTTTTACAGAAATTCTGTCCATACTAATTATGATAGCATATGTTGGGCTATATAGCACTTCTTTTTTTTTTAATTTACAGAGCAAATCATGAATATACTGGAACTGGTAAGCAACCACAAAGCCAAGCTCATAACAGCTGCTTACTACCACAATTTTGTGTGGTTCAGAAGCAGGCAGGGAAGATTGGAGTAGGACATGAAGATCAGACAGACAGACACAATCATACAGTAAGCCAGTTACACAAAAGAGAGAGAGCTATAAACAAGAATGCCATGCAGACAGTCAGAAAGGCAGGCAGAAAATTACTGAGACATAGACAGACAGACCAGCACCTAATGGACAGAGAAAAAGAAAAGCAGATAACAGATTTCCCATCATCTCCTATGCTGGCAACATTGTTCTGCTGTCAACAGTCATGCCAATAAGCCATGATTGAATTAGTCTTCTGGAAGCTAGCGCACTAAAGCCCTCTCTTGATAGAAAACACCCATCCACCTCTATGGAGTGGCGTAGAGAGGAGGCTGGATTTGATCCAGGCTCCATTTACACAACAATACAGTCGCTTCTGCTGCAGTTTGAGTGTCTATTACAATCTGAACCCATCGCGATGAGCGAGAGAGTACGGGCTCTACTTTCCCCCTAAGCTGTGATTTAAATTCATCTCAACTAATGCACTTCTTAATTTATTCTGATCAAAGAAGCTCCTGTGAGTCTACATATTCACATGTCCATATGTATTCTTATAAATAGAACTGTGTAGGGTACCCTGAGCTATCTAAGATGAAATCAGCTTCAGTTTATTAGGCTGTCTTTAATGAATACAGAGGATGGTTTTAAGAAGAAAGGTGAGGAAGCAAAGGGGAAAGAAGTGAGAAGCAGTGTTTGTGTGCCAGTGCTCACATGGACATGGACACTACTCACAGACAGCAGAAAGGTAAGTGTATAGACACTACAGTGTATCAACCTGCTGCAAATGTATGCATGACTTCACTGCAGCCATGGTATCTGATCCTGTCATGTAGCCTCATAAAGTATTATGCTGCCAGCTGTGTTGGGAGTCGGATGTTTGATGCGGTGTCTCTGCTATCCTGGATTTAACCTCCAATTCATCACCACTGCTAGCAAACCACATACTGTATTTAATGTACAGACTACAGACTGCTCTTCAGCAGCATAATGAACAGTGTCAGATGGCACCAAGTGGCTGTTACAGGTGGGGAAAATGCTCTTTTCATTTCAGCAAGATCATACATACATTTTTACATACATACAGTAAAACTCTTGACTCTCTACTTTTTAAATTTATCGTTCACAAACTTCCCCCCACCTCGAAAAAAGCATCTCAGACCCACCAGTGACTCCATGACGTTCTTGCCCGTTATGACTCTAACTGAACAAAGAGCTTGCAGATCTGAAACTCTTAAGGCGGTGTATGTGTGTGTAGTTCTACTCATTTGAATGTGAATTAAATCAAAATTACTTTTCCTCTCCCTGTATTGGCCTGCCAGCTTCACTCTCCTAGTACTTCCATTCAGTTCCTTTGCATTTCATTCACTCTCCTCCTGTCACTCTCACTTGCCTTTTCTGTTTTTTCTACCTAGCTGTAATTAATCTGTTGCTTAGGCCTTCCATCAGACTGCCTTAACCTACTTTCATTCTCAATTACTTTCTCCCTTTTTTCTATGCCCTCTCTCTCTCTCTCCATATAATTTCTTTGTCTGTGGTAGCTGGGTTAAGCCAACATGACATTCACTCTGTCCACTGAGCATTGCACAAGGCTATGACTTCATTGGTTCGACTTCAGTGGATGGCGAATTAGCAGAATATCAGATTATTTAACTGCTAATTAAGTCAGTGTGTGGTAGGGATGATCCAAAGAGTTACAGTTAATGAACTCAAATCCTCCTCCCGAACAGGCGTACCGTACATCCATGTGCACTAGCATGCATACTAACTGTCGAACTGATTCTTGCTGACTTTTAGACTATGGTTTCAATTATCAACAATTTGGCAAAAAATCAATACCAGAAAAGGTGAAATGTCCATTTTGATGTTGTTGTTATATGTTATATATTTATGATGATAAATATAACAATTTCTGTATACTTTAAATTAAAAGTAGTGAACATACTGTACCTTTGTTGTACATGTTAGTGGGCACCTGGACCACACTGAGGCTGAGGTTCACTGACAGGTTGTTAAAGTGGTCATTGGGTTGCAGGATGAATTCTCCTCCCAGCTCTACACTGTTTCCCTCCTCATCCACCTCATTTATCAGCACTGCATTGAAGTATTCATACTGGAGAAAAAGAAAAGAGAGAAAGGTGCATAACACATGACACAGAGAAAGCACATGCACGTTAATGCAACCACATATTTTGGCTTAATGAAGTTTTTACGCAGAATCAAATAACTCAGTTTCAACATAATCAACCTGCTCTGTCAATTTGTGTTGTCAGTGTATAGGATGACTGGGTCACTTAACTGCTGAGTCAGAGAGAAGTTTGCATACTGAGGTAACCTGAATCCCTGGATCATCCCAGATGTGTATGTTGCTACAGCGAAAAGCTGCTGAGATGACAAATCTCTTCTCAGCCTCTGCACACATTCTTCAAAGCTCAATGCTGCATGTGGTGCACTGCCTTCACTGTATTTTTAGTACTGCGCATACTGGGAAGACTATTAATAAATCATAGAGCTATAAAAATATAGAGCACATGGCTCCCTACATCCCAAAGGCTCTGAAGTCTGAGATACCACATAGGGACACAGCATGCAAAGGCCGTAGCCAATGCAGAACAAAAGACAACAAAGGGATAAAGAAGCTCAAGTGATTTAAAACAAAATCTGGCTTTTTAGAGTGAAAACCCTGTTGCCTGTTTATATCTAAATTACCCGCAACATAGAGGAACTAATGACATTAAGTAATCAGTTCAAACTGATTCTTTAGGTGTCATAATTTAGAGTTCCTCCTCACAAAAATGTTATGCCATTGGTAGCCATTTTTGCCAACCTGGCCTATAAAACAATATGTGCCTAAGTCACAAGTCTGTATTGCAACTTTCAAGCTATTTAAGTGTGACCCAAACTCTTTTCTCATTTAAAACAAATTTTACTTTAATGATATTTTCTATTTACTTTTCTAAGTAATAATGAATACATAATTGTTATCATCAGCACAAATTCAGTTAAATAATGGGCAATGATAGAAATACAGTATATATTGTAAAGCAGGAACAAGATAAAGAACAACCTTTATTTACCACTTAAATAAAAATATATTTTACTGTCCTCACTGTCAGTAGCAATGGCAGCAGCACCAGTTCAATTCCTGCTGCAGGTGAATGGTGGTGATTACATGGCTTAAGGCCACATTGATTTCTCCTGTAATGACCAAGAGAATAGGGTTTGAAAAGGGTCTCTGAGAAGAATGAATTGCCATTCTCAAGAGTCCAATACAAAGCCTCAGTACATGTGTTATCACTCAGAGGTGGACAGACACACTCAGGACTTTGATTTTTGAGGGATGAGCTGGGTGGGAGTGAAAAGACCACAGCACTAAGTTGAATGAATCTGTTCTGAGAAGAAAAAACACCATACCTTACTTATTCATCACCAAAAAATCCTGGCACAAGCCCTTAAACCTCAGACAAAGTTTACTGTCCTAACACTAATTGCAATGGGCTCTTCCTCTGCATCGCTACATTACCTTTTCTACTCTAGCACCAGTAACCTTCATTTGGGATAAATCTTTCCAGCTCCTCCTGAGGAACAACATCATCCCCTCAGCCCGGTGCAAAACACAGATAAAGCCATCAATTAGGCTGGCAAACACAGCGCCTATCGGTGTAATTAATCAGGGCTGATTAGGCTTATTAGCCTTTTATCAAGGAGAACACTGCCATTTCAAGGTGAGGGAACACTGTGTTGCATATTTCTGCTTGTATTTTTCATCTTCTGGTTCACCTGCCTCTTTCTACCCATGTGTCAACATAGAACTTAAAAGATGGGTTAGGGTCTTCAAAAGAACAATCCTTGGCTTTTTTTGTCTTTCACTGTGCTCATTTATACAGTCACAGAAAACTAAATTCTTAAAATCTTAAAATGAGTGAGCTGAGGAGGTCAAAGGACACAGAGCTGCAGTGAAATTCAGCAGACAATCATATGGCAAATGATGATAGTGTAGGATTATTTTTTTTTTCAGTCACCATTTAACTACATCTGTATGGAACTCACTTTAGAGTCCTTGTTCTCCAGCTGTGAAAATGTGATCTACATAGCCTTAAAATGTTTGGAATACCAACCACGTTTTACAACCAGCATGGCACCTATTTTTCCATGTAACAGGGTGACCAGAAGGACTTTTTTGAGTTGCTGTGGTGTACTTGCAAAAATCAACAAGCAAGAATATGAGAGAGAATAAATAAATAAATAAATAAATAAACCTGACCAGTGAGCTCTGACAGTAAAATGTTCATCTGACCAGTTTTAACAACAGTCAGCATACTAGTAAGCACAATATAAACAAAATCTAATTTAAAAAAAACAAAGAACATTAGCATAAAAGCAAAACATCAATTAAAACAGGAACCTTGGATTGCGAGCATAATTTGTTCCGCAAACCTGCTCATAATCCAAAACACCTGTATATCAAAGTGAATTTCCCCATAAGAAATAATGGAAACTCAGATAATTTGTTTCACAACCCAAAAATATTTGTCAAAAAATAATTTATACATAATACATAAGTAAAAACCAGTCAAAACCAGCACTTTAACTATTTCTCTCATTAATAAAATCTATTTCTTAACTTTTGCTGCGGTTGTTGTGCAAATGTAAATATGAAGACGTCCCTCACGCAGCACGAGGACAGTGTACAGTATAATTTACTGTTCTGACTAATCATGAATAATTAATGACGTTACTGATGTTCTCACTGTGGAGATGTTTTATATAGACCCTTCTACAAACTCACATAAAATAACTCTACATACAGCTGGAAGCTATACAAACAAAACTTTAGTGACTTATTAATGTTAATTAATGTTCCGAAAAAACTCAGCTGGAACGCTGGAATGAAGACACAATATTGGTGAGTCTCATTCATCTAATATGCCGCAGAGAGAAGTTGTGATCACGTGAGGCTCGGCAGACAAAGTGTATTATGTGTCGTACTGCAAGACCTCGCTCGTTCATCAAGTCAACGTTTATTAAAATTTCTTGCTCGTCTTGCAAAACACCAGGCTACTCGCAATCGAAGGTTCCACTGTAGATATTAGACATGATAGCCCAGGACAATAGAACAAGACAACCTAGGACAGACGAGGACAATACCATATCATACGAAACAATAAGGTAAAAAGATAAAGCAGAATAAGAAAAGGCAGAAGGTATCAGAATAAGATGAAGGAACTCCAAATGAAAATATCCTATCAGCTGAATGTGTAAATAGGCAACTGTTTGTAACAAGTCTGTCACATCTTTAAAGGTAAAATAAAGCTGTGCTGTGTTCTCAGCTTTTGTAATGTTCTTATAAGACAAAACAACTACCTTGAGGATTCTTAGATGTTGTCTGTAGTACCACAAAGCCTAGAAAAAAATCTAGTGATGTTGCAGGAATGATGACCTTCAGGTGGAGGGAAACTCACAGTCTCTCAGTCCAGAGAATTGCTTACATGTCCTCTACATCCATCTCTTGCTTCCATGGTACCTGACCTCTCTTCCTCTGGCAACTGTTTCTCCCTCCCCTGCCAAACAGGGCCATGGTGTGTACAGTCAGCCTTAATTAAACCTGATTATCACCTTCACAACCTCTCCAGGTCTCCTTCAGTGTGCTTCTCTCCAGTACCAGAAATCCATACAAAATATGCATGCAGGGATTTTACATTCTACGTTTATTTTCAGAAATATAACTTTGAGATTCCAGTTATTTTGTATTATTTTGTTCATTCTTGACACATGACACAATGAGTAAAAGTGGGAGCTGTAGAAACACTTTTTGTGTCTTGAGCCAGTTGTTGCTTGTTAACAAAACAACTTTAGTGAAAATTAAAAATATTGTGTAGCAGAAAACATTTGACCTCAACCTAACATCAAACTTTAGTTTATACTAAATGTGTCCACATAGACAAGAACACACACTTAACACATGGCACTTAGTTGCACCTGGAGGAGACACGGCCCCATTGCTCTTCACTCTGTTCCCTTTCTGCTATTGTCTTGTTAGATCCTGTACTGTGATTCTCTCTCTCTCTCATACACAAATGACCAACAGACAAACACACACACACACACATACATACACACGCTTTATCTGTCTCTCTCTCTTGCTCTGATTTATCCTTTTCCTTTTCTGGCTCAGCCTATTTCCTTCTACCCATTGTTCACTGGCTGTATACAGTCCTCATCAAGCTTCTCACCACCCTCTGTCTCTTCCCAGCATTCAACTCAAACGTACTTCAATATGCACGTAGCTCTCAATGGCAAGGTGATTGACCACTATCAGCTCTATCTGTGAGACCACTGTTGCAATTGCCAATTTGTCTCAGTCTAGTTCTGCTTTCGATCTAGTTGCCTCTACCCTCTCAGTGGCTGTGCTTCATCTTTATAAACACATGTAAAGACATGTAATTTATTCTACTGGCGTTGACGTGACTTTACAAACTCTGTCCCATCTCCCGATGTGTCAGCACGTGCAAATCAAAACACAAAACACAAGAAGCAGGAGATGCACTAATTCACTAACACATAACAGCTGTGGTTTCCTGCTCACCACACAGGAGCTTGAGAGAAAACTGCCATCATGATTCTGCGCCTCTGACTAACTTGACTCTTATTGTAACACCAGGGCCTTTCTGTTTCCCGTAGTGTAATTTGTGGACTTGTGGACATGTGGTCAAGAATCGGAGGAACCAGGAATTGAACCACCAACCCTAGGGTTCATAGACAACTGATCCGTGGACTACGAGTTTTAAGCCAACCAACCTGAGCGGACTTTTAAATGGGCAATTCTATCTTACTTGGTGTGTGTCTACATAAACCAGAGAGTCGTACAGTATGTGTATAAAGTGACTAAAAAGTGGATTTTGCATAATATGGGACTTATCTTAATTCACAACATGTTAGCATTAATTTTGATTAAAATTGCATCCATCACCTATCGAGTTTTAATAATGTGGGAGTGCATGTGGGTGTATAAACAGAGGCAGGGGCCAACCACAGTGTATATGCGTGCATCCGTGCGTGCTCCCGAGAATCATTTGAGGCTGTGTTTGTAAAGTATATGTGGAAATGTGTGTACGTCTGTGTGTTCAAGTGTGGGTGTATGTGTTGAGTAAGTCAATTATGCTGTTCCAGCATTACAGTGAAGGAGTGCCCAGTGCTACTAATGCAGTCCCTGATCATGGTGTTAACAACCTGATCTTTAACGCTCCAGTGCATTACACTGAGAGATTGCACATGTACCATCAACACCCACTCACTCAGTGTGGGACAGACAGAGATGGAGAGGATGAGAATAGGTTGGTTAGTGGAGGTAAACAGTGGAAAAGTAGAGCACATTTCGATTCCCTGTTTCAATATATAAAATATATTTAAGTAGTCGTGTGAGTAATTTTATGTTTTATATGAATTGTTATTGCTGCATTAACTTTAACATGAGCTATAAATATATCTCCAGTAACACTAAGAAAATACATTTATTGAAATTATTATTATTATTAAGTTAAATATATTTTCATTTACCTCTAAATCTTTTTGGTATTCATTTAGGTACAGTATCTCCATCAAAGCTCAGTTAAAGTTAAAAAATAAAAACAGAGCAAAACAAAGCAAATAAAAAGCCTGATTAAAATGACTCAATGTGTAACATTTTTACATTTAAATAACTGCTTCAAAATTACTGACTTGTAATAAGGCAAATAACATGTCTGCCATTGCCACTGCATTCCCGCATTGCCCATTAATGCATTATGTAAATTTGGAATTACGTCCCAGAGACTTCCCACAAGATCTGCATAACGCTTTATGGCACCACAACAAACACGTGGATCCAGTCTTCGACACAACAATGGTAAAGAAAGTTTGATTACTAGATCTAAACTAAACTAACTTTTTGTAAAGTCATGTTTTTTGGTTCCATTGTTTTGGAACTCACATATTTCACTTTATTTTTTTAATCAGTGATAAAAATGTGTATGACAAAACTACACTTGCTCAAACTGCATTAAAAGCTTGCAGGCCCTTTTGCCTTTAGAAGTCGCACTCCAGCAGTTTCAAAACATACATGCACTCAGTCATGAACACTCAGTAGCTATATACATATCCTTAAATACAAATGAAAACACTTCATATTGAATTTGATAAATACGCTTGCTGCAAAGAGCACAAGAGTGAGTCAACAGCCTTAAGGGACATAGAGAGAGAGCAAGACAGAAGACACCACACAGAGGGAGGAGGGAATTGACCGTGACACTCCACCCTCTGGTGTTTACTTTTAACTCTCATCACCACTTCAAGTCCTTTTCTCACCCACCTCCTTACTCTCTTTCATCATGGTTGGGAAAGAGCAAGACACTACTCTTACAGTTAAGAAACGTGACTAGAAAACAACCAAGGGGGAATGAATACTGGTAATCAGCGAGTAAACAAGACAGCAGAGAGAGTGAATTACTTAGAGGAAAGGTCAAGTAGGGACTAAGCTTAATGCATCCTATACATTGTGTTCGGCCTTTCTGAAAAACCCATCAACTGTCAAAAGTCTATAGCAGACATGTAAAGCTATGATGCTCATTATACACCTCAAAACTATTCTTCTGAAGATCTATGTGTGAGTGCAAGAGAATTATTATCATCAGCATAATAAAATGATCATTTTATTTGTGTTAGCAACAATGAGAGTCATTAGTCATGTGAGGTAGAGAGAACTTACCTGTTCTTACCTGACCTTTCAGTTTTTTTATCTTCTGAGTGATATATATGAAACGCAGTGGAAAATCAGGTCTGATTCTGAGCTCTGTGATGTACTTGACTGCACCACAACTCTTCAGGTTCAAGTTTTTACAAAATTATTTGATACAAGGATTGGTGCAATGAAAAGAAAATAAGCAAGGACCACATATGGGAATATGTTTCTTTTTGATATCTTAGGTTCAAAAATTATCTTCTTTTTTTTAGGCTGATCCATTATTTCAAAGAAGCTTCTAAGGGTTGCCAAAGAAAATGAATGTGCCTTGGAACACTAAGGAAAGAGTGATGTTTATGAGCAAGTGTGTGAGGTGTATTTGTGTTTTATATGTTGGACACTCAAGGCTTTGAAACTTTTTAACTTAAAAATCCTTTCCTTTGCATCACTGGTCATGCAGGGACAGTAAAGCTGAGGATACTTTGTGCACACAGACACACTCATTCAGGTCAAAATTATTTTTGCCAATATAATAGCAAATTGACAAATCAACAAGCAATGTGGCCACCTCTTTGCACTCTATGGTAATACCCTAGACAGGGGAGTATGAGAACAAAAGCGACAGAGAAGATATAGATAAGTATTTCTCTGCAACTGCTCCCACCAGACTGGGGCTACATTTTCAGTTAACATTGGGTTTGGCAATTGGCTGTTTGTCTCCAACCTCCAAGGGAGGATTTCATTGGCTACAGAGGGCATGGGAGACTGCTTTCCTATTTACAGTACATGAGCATTGCGGGTAAAAGAGCGAGGGAGGAAAATCGCAGCAGATTACCGTGCCAATTTCACATGGCAGCAGAAGAGCTCTGGAAAAGACAGATAAGGAAATTCCTATCAAACCGCTGCCAGCCAAATATGTATCCAATAGCAAAAAAAAAAAAAAAACACAAACATTTTATAATAAACCCCAAATAGTGATGGAGGAGGTTTCACCCTACAGCATGGATGTGGTATTTTTAGCACAGCTGGTGATAATTACCATATACTCTCCATGTTCTGCGGTAAAATGCACTATTAGAAATGCCACCATCAGAGCTGCGCAGACAGAAACACACACACGCACACCTACACACCTATACAGGGGTACGAACAGTGATCACAAAAATGTACATGCATGTGAACAGTAACAAAAAATAAAAGGTACAGCAGTTAGCAATAATAGCTAAAGAATGCTCAACCATTTCTTTTTATGCTCAGCAATAAACATAATTAGCAATGAAAAATGGCTGCAACATAACTTGCAAAGACATACTAAAAATCTCCTTAAATAAGGATAAATAATGCAGACAGTCAGTCACACACACACTTAACAATGGGTACACTAATATGGATGTATAACAACAGTCTGTTATTATTATGGTGATAACTGAGCTAGTGAAGCAGGGATTCATTTGTGACAGATGTAGGAACACAGTGCGGAGCCTACCACATGTGGACAGGGACTTATTTTTCATTTTGCTAACAACCACTATATTTCAATACATGTTCTAAAAGATTTAATCAAAAACTTAATTCCCAATTAACATACTTGATTGTTGCTTTAGTTAACATAAAATGTACCGGGCAGACCTATGCAGGTCAAACTCACTTCTGTGAGGAGTGAGAGAAAATGATGATGATGAAATAGACGATGAGAGCACACCAAAAGTATATCAGAAATATTTGTTTTGTAAAAATTGAAAAAGGAACCATATAGCATTTTATTATCATTCTGTGAGATTAATGAATGACTGATTCAAAGTTCGACTGTACTGTAGTTTTGATGACAATGAAGGTGATGCTGAGTTTGCTATTTTGGGAACTGGTTTGTTTTGGGGTTTTGCCATATATGTATATCATTTTATTACCAAAGATCCTATAGTTAATACAGGACGTATTTGCTCTTTGTGCTGAAGTACAGTGAAAACAGTGGTACCCAATCCACCAAGCATGTGTTGCAGATCTTCCCGGTTTAAAAGTTAGGCTCCAGTGAAGTAACGCTACATTATACAGCAGCTACATTTGCCATTATGTTAATCTCTGATTGCAGATTCTAGTACTTTGGTGACACATACCCAGAATAATCTAGCAGGTACTGCACATGTGACTGTCATCATTTAACTCTCTCCTTCCTTTTTATCCTTTTTCCTCTTCCAACATTTCTCATTTCCACATTTTTGGCTTACTGCATACATAATATATGTTACATATATGTATAATAAGTGTCAGAATAATCTACATTATATTAGTGTATATAGGTATTTTGGCTTGATATATTAGACAACAGGCTTTCAAACAGCCATTATCAGCTGTGTCATTAAAGCTGAAACAAAAGGACACTCATTTTGTTAGGTTCATCGTGTTGTTGTCAAGTAATTACTGCCATAAACCACTGTTAGCCCACACAGTGCTGCTGCCCCTCAAGCACCATATGAAAATACACACACATACAAGAAGATGCACAAACACATGTCACAAGAACAAGTATTAATCAATGAAGGGAGTTTTGTTTTTGCAACAGGTATATTCTCACAATATACTATTCTATTGTAGATTTCCCCACTGCCAGGGGGAAAAGAAGCGGGTGGTAGTCTACACTCTTTCCAGATCGATAATGGTTAGAAACACACAAAAAAGTAATTTTGAGATCAAATGTAATTTCGTTTTTGCCTAATCTGTCTGTGTAGTTGTTGCTTCAGCTGGCGATATATATATATATATATATATATATATATATATATATTCTGCAGAATGATGTTCAAAGTGAAAGTATTAGAGCAAGATGGAGCAAGTACTTGAGCAAATACAGCTACACTTCTTATCTTAAAACCAGAGCTGGGGAGTAGTGAACTACATGTAATTAAATGTCCAAAGGTATTGGGACACCCCTCCAAATCAATGAATCCAGTGCACAAAGCAAGGTCCATAAGGGCATGGGTGAGTGAGTTTGGTGTAGAGGAACTTGACAGAACACCTTTTGGATGAAGAAGAGTGGAGACTGCAAGTCAGCCCTTCCAACATCAGTGACTGACAAGCGTGTTTATGGGGTGCATTCCCATAAACACACTTGTGCACAGTCTTCCTTCTAGCCTATACATATATATACTATATTCAATTTATAATAGTATCAAATACAAAAAAACATCAGCAAAGCTGGTGATGAGGAATATGAGAGTTGCTTAAAAATACCCTTTAAAAAAAAAAAAAAAGGTTTCAATCAAATTAAATTGTACACCTTCCAAACCAAATGGACTCACAAATGGTAAGTCTTCTCATTGTTAAAATGTTCAGTAAATGAGGTTGAAATTTTCTTTTAAATCGCAGAGGACGAAACTGCAGAGAATGTGGAGCAGGTGACCAAAAATGAAAAAAGGAAAAGGTACTATGAGAGAAGGATTCAGGACTGGGTTGAAATTGTTAGATTTAGTAATTGATCCTCTTTAATGTCCCATGACAGCAGAAAACCACGGGGCATTCACTGTAATGCCTTAAATAGCTGACAGAGTAAACACATACTCAGTGCCATAGGCAGAGAGACAGGCGCACATAACACACACAGACTTTAAAAGTAGTTTATCACCAAATGCTCCCAAGACAGCTTAGCTTCATATTTCATCTCTAAAACTCAAGTTTATGCTGTTGCTCCTCCTACTTTAATAAACTCCTCTGAAATGTGTATGATGTGCTGCAAACTCAGGCAAAAAAAAACATCTCAAGTACACTCAACACATTCCACTACTCCGTTGCTCTCCCTCTCTGACTCACAAACACACAAGCACACACAAAATACAAAAATGCACTCTAAAAATTAAAGCTGCTCAAATGGATTTGAGGCAGAACCGTGATAGCAGAGGCTGGGTTTGGGGGTTTGTATGCAGATATTAGCTGCATGCATTTGCCCCAGTCTGCAGAACTGAGAGGTGGAACTCCCAGGGAACAATTTGAAACGGGTTGAGTTTTTCAGTAAGAATATAGTATATATAGTGATATAATATCACAAATAATTAATGATTTATGTTTCAGACTCTATTAAAATCATCATCAAACCTTAACTGAGTGATAGATTTGTACAGAGACCGGGGATTTGAACCAGAGAGGAGTTTAACTATATTCAGACATCATTTATGTTTCAGGATTTATGAGAGGAGTTGTTTCATCATAATATGTGACAATCCATAGCTGCAGGCCAGCTTGTGAACAGTGTAACATCAACTAGTATGAATAAAACACAACATGACATTGTTAAAGAAACTAAAATATGTAAGACTGACTGCTATTTTGCTAACAAAGTGAAGGAAAGATGTAGGGAAACAACAGTGAACACCTAATCCTCACATTTATTTAAAATTGCATACGCTGACAAAATGATTGTGGGGAGATGTGGACTGACGCTTTTACAGGCAAAAAACAACTGCTAAGTCATGCAAGACAGACTACAGAACAAGATTCCTAAACTACTCTCTTCCACGTTTTCCTCAAAGCAGCCCTTGTCAGTCACCGCGGACCACTCACAGAAGCACTTAACTTAATTAATGAACTAGAACAGGCAAAGAACACGTTGATTTTAATGTTGTTCTGTTGTTCAGAATATAAAGAATATCCAGACGACAGGTGCAATATAAACACACCTGTAGGTTTGGATCCTCTTCATGCTGCAGGTGAGCTTCTTCTGCCGCCTCCACTAGCCTCTGCACAGAGGAGAGAGCAGGAGAGAAGAAATAGCTTTAATATAAAAGTGAATTTGTTAGTGGGTCAAACACAATAAGCAGAGAAACATTCATGCAGAAAGTAGCTTTACAACTTGCTTTCTTATTATTTCTTAACATTGGAGCAACACTACAACCACACATACAACACACATCCTGCATAGGCACAGATACAGTAGCAGACAGGCATTTGGCTATCTTGTGAAAAGAGGCTATTTTCATAAATGGTTCAGCAGTAGAGGTAATGACTGCCTCAGGTTCTTTGGACACCACCACAACAAACTCAATCATGAGTTCATGCTGTTTTACACATGCACTCTCTCTCCAACACGCACACACTCGCTCTATCATCACCCTCTTGCTGCTACCGTCTGCTGTGTGTGCCTTTAGGGTGCTGTGGGTATCTGTGTGCCTTTGAGTCAGTGTTATGCTCTGTCTCTTCCCTTTTCGCTCTCTCTCTCTCTTACGGGAACTATCATCATTTTGAAAATAGCTTTTTTGTCAAAAGCAGGCAACATGATGTCACTGTAATCATTCTCAAATGAAAGATTATCATGAACGAATGTAAGTTGCATCGTCCCTTTTAAAGTAAACTTCTCCCCGTTGCAGCTTGCAGTGGCAACCGGGGGAGAGAAATATTACAGCATCATATGAACCAGAATCTAACGTTTACATTCTTGTTGTAATATAAGGATGGTAAGCTTGAGAAGCACTTGTCATGCCATAGACCGCATATTAAGTAGCAAAGTAGGAAAGTGTGACTTCACCGGTTTGTCAGCACTGGATTCAGTGATGCCTGGTTTAATTATTTTCTAAATATTTTTCAAATAATTTCTGTACTGTTTACATGCATATGTGTGTGCAATAAATCTTTTTATACCAGTTGTGTTATCACAGCTGGTATATATTCCATACAGAAACATACACATAGATAATACATTATGGGGTCACATATACAGTACAAACACACAAGTAATGGAATGATGATGATGTCACTGACTGTTGTTTTTGGGTTTTTCTTTACAGCTCTCACAATGCCTCTGTCATCAGCTGTTGTTTTCTTTAGCTGACCCCCTTTGTGTATGTTGCTCAGTACACTAGTGCTTTTGTTCTTATTCAGTACACTCCAAATTGCTTTTGCTATGCCAATGTTTGGGCACTGCCTCTGATTGATTTCCCCCTCTTTTTTTCTCAGATTTAAAACAGCGTAGTTTTCGTGACTAGAATGTTTTTCTTGGGGGGGGCAGGTGGGGCACAGACTGTACAAGGGTGGCACACTAAAATGACAATTTTATTTACAGTTTTTTCCTTTTTACCCTAACACTCTAAAATCTAATGCAAAGCTGAACTGCAAAAATGGACACAATCTCTCCTCACATTTGTAAAATTCTAAGCACAAATCACACCTTTAAACACAATTAGCAATTAACTTGACATCTTTTGCATTAGAATGGACACATTTGTGAAGGTTCTCAGTCATCCAGGTGAAGTTGTCTGATAGTTGAGTCATGGCAACTGGACTTCTTTCTTTAAGGTAGAGATGTTTCATTCTGCATCCACAGAACTGAGGGAAGTTGGCTAGTGACCACAGATTTATCCTCCAGGCTGGTTTCACCACACTCCTGCCTTGAATAGGCTTGTTAAGTGAAACGGACACCGCTTCCTACAGAAAACACAGGAATCTGACACAAAGACACTTTTTGCCATTTCCAAACACAGCCATTCAAAAAACCAGACCCATGCACCCATTAGGCTAACACACACACACATCACCTGGTCAGGCACCTGACTGCTTATTAGTTAACTCTGCAATCAGAGTGTGAGAACTATAAAACTCCACAGATTTACCAACACTAAAGAACAATGGAAGCAAGTGGAAGAGAAATGAGAGGCAGGGATTGACTGAGAGATCATGAAGTTCTAATGAAATTCATTAGTCGACCATGCTATACTGTAAATCATGGATTGACAATGACAGAGGCTGGATGGAGGGTTCAGCCCAACTTGAATCAATTTACTGTTGGATCTGTCATCCAGACATTTAGGCTTGAGAACAGGTATGTAACCAAAATACTGTAACACCCACTCTGTATAGATATATATATATATAATATATATAAATACTTTATATTATAAATATATACATTGCTGTTTTCTCTAAGAACTGAGCAATAAGTTCAATTTGGTGGAAGAGGTCAGATGTTCACTGAGGCACATGAGGCAGAGATTATAATCATAGTTTAAGAGGTCAAGAGATTCAAAGCCACTTTATAAGGAACATAAAGAAAGACAGAAAGTTATTGGCAACATCATACTTCACTGACATCAGGTTATGCATGAAACAGATTTACCAGGTGCCTTTTGAGAGACACTCAGAAAGATTTCTAAGAACTGGGGTGTAATTACGGATAAGACACTTCTTTCCTTGCTGTCGAGTGAGGGAAGACATTGCATGTGATGTGGATGAGGTGCTGTGTCCAGACCCACTGAGACAACAAGATGCTGGATACTTTTGTTTTGTTTGTTTTTTTACGATCAAGAGTTTAAAAAAAAAAATCTTTATTGGAACTTTAGGATATACAAAAAGAGCCATCAGGTACTTTTTGTATAATTATTATTACGATTTTCCTAACTGATGGCATTTATGCCTTGTTTGTTTTATATCCTTTTAAAAAGTCTTGATAAAAAAAAAAAAAGTCTTGGTACTACTTGGTCTGTGTAGCCACTGGGCCACATTAGCTCATCACTGCCCCTAGTGTCCTGGAGCACTTCCGTTATGGGAATTCTATTTGCCGTCACTTTTACAATTGCTGTCGCTTCGACATTCGCAGTCACTTTTACATTTGTACGTGCTTTGTCTCTAGGGGCCACCTTATGAATGTTTTGTTAACTGAGCTAGCTAAGACTTTTCTGTGTACCACCGCATGAAAAGGGAAAACTGATGAACTGTAAGAGAATAATTATCAAGTGGTTCAAGTGTTAAAATGTCATTAAGGTATGTGGTGACGGATGAAGGGATGATACAGTGGGTGTAGAGGTGTTAAAGAGGATGCTTGAGGATTGTATTGCCATTTTTGGGACCTGAGATAACAACCTGACTGACTGAGGGATCTCTCTCTGTATTGAACACTGATAACCACACAAGAACTTTATTTCTACTTTCCAGCTGTGATGTGAAGGGTATATTCTCATAGCAAGTCATTTCTCTTCGTCACAGCTGGTCTCTGAGTTTTGGGAATCCACATCCACTATGCATTTCCATTCAAATGGCTTTACTCATAAATCTACTGCAATCAGCCAGTTCATTTTAGCTGAACCAGGTGTGTGTGTGTGCTGTGCTGCTGTTGTGTGTGCAGGCAGGCTGTTTTGGGAAGCGAACACCGTAATCTAGAGCCTGACTAATCATTTTCTTCACCATAGCAACACACCTGGCTATTGCATATCGTTGCATATCATTCTGTGCTCGGTTTCATTTGGCTATCGGTTCATGTATACATTCGTTCTGCTTCCTTCTTAGTCTGATAGGCTCAGAGAGAACATGGAAAAACACAGAAAACACATGGAAGACCTCTGTGTACTTTGTGGCACAAAGGGCCTGGACTTATTCGGGGGGGCATTTATAGGTACATTTGCTGGAAATCCACAACAAAATATGCTGTAGGAACAAAGATAATGACGGTCGAATAAAGGAAGGATGAAAAAGGAATACAAGAATAACATTCTCTAAAGGTCTGAACGCTTACCCTCACACTCCCAGCGAAATGTCAGACGCTGCCTGTGAAGCCGGTGTTGATAGAAACACACTTTTCAGGACTTGTGAGTGGGTGACAGTATGTGTATGTGCATGAGTGTTAATGTCGTTCTCAGCTGACACGTGTTAGGATATTATCTCTTTGACCTGTTCTGTCTTGCAGCCGCTTTTGCAAATGCCAATCACTGAATGTGAGAGTATGCAAGTATGCCATTTTGTACATAATGAGATGTGACTGAATTTGTATAGAGGTATTTATATGTACATGTGCATATATGTGAATATGGAATGAAAAATAGCCTATTAATGTGTCATACATATACATACACAAAACAGCTGCTTTAAGAATTACACAGCATTACATCATCTCATGAAATATATTCATAGTTACATGGCCCATGATTATCTCCATTGTATTCTGATGAACATTTAAACACTTAATTCCCACCGTCAGAAAATCTATTTTGGCATATTATTCATGTAGAGTAACTTACCGTGCAGGAAGATGGGAGTTAAACCTCCAGAGTAAAAATAACTTGCATGGTAGCAGGGAGTTTTTCAATTGGAAAAACACATTAGAGATAAGTAGGTACTAGTCACTCCTGTGAATTTCAATTCCACCATATCACCCAGACGAACACTCCAGGTGGTGTGTTTGTCTTTGTGGGCATGTTCTGCTGCTGTGGGTGCACTCTCTGTCTGCATGTGTTTGTGTGTGTCTGGCACATATTCAAATGAGCCTGCCATGTGTTTTTGTCAATAGGTGGTCCTGCCAAAGAGTATGATGCAGTTTAAAAAGCAACAGGAAATGACTTTTCTCCTCAAGTCATTCTGTTGAGGCTTGGGCTCGGGAACGAGATGACAGCAATAATTAAACTGACACAGTCAGAAAGGCAGGCCCTGTTGTCTGCATGAAAATACACACACATGCTTGTACACAAACGTACACATTCACAAGCTTTCACTCTAGCTGACAGGCTAAAAGCTGAACACACAGAACTAACAAGACTTGCTGTGGTAACTGAATTAGATTTGTTAGTTCTAGAAGAAGAGTGTGGCATCTGTACCCAATTATAGATCTCCGATGTGTTTGGATTCTGTCTTCACTGCAGAGCTTTGATATGCACAAACCTGATTAGACCTGACCCAAGTCGTTGTATTTGTTTATTTGTTTATGACCTGGATCAACCTCAGAAAGCAATGTGTTGCGTTAAGAAGTTCACATCTAGCCTCTGTCAGCACTTTACTGTCAGGTTTGCCAAGGCAATGTATATGTATTTACACAGAAAATGACTCAATTGAAGATGAAACGTGCATTATGATTATTTCTTGACATTGAAGTCAACAATGACAAAACATATGTGTTTTTGCTATGTTAACATTAGATTAGATTTGTATTGTTAGTGTAAGTCTTTTTACTCAATTAAACATACTTTCTGCATTTTTCATCCCATCCCCTTTCATACGCTCAGTCCATTTCTTTGACATTTGCACTCATCTACCTCATTTCATTATCTGATTGATTATTGTGATTATGATTTGCCTGACAAAGGATTCAGCTTGTTTACACTTTCAAAAGTTCATAAATGATCCCCCTCATTAGCTGTCAACTTGATTGGCTCATTGTTCTTGCACTGCACTCGCTGTTCAGTGGGTTTTTGTGATGGCTGAAACGGCAGACCTTATCAAATGCCTATCAATTATGCATGCAACACTAAAGCTGTGAAAAATAGCAAAGCCTGCCATATATAGCTGAGCTATGCTAACAACTGCTGTCAGAGAAGCAGAAGTAAGGTTACTAGTCACATACATTATTGACTAGTAGCGGAAGCCTCTGACTTTTTTGGGCAGTACTTTAAGCCCTGCCTGGGCACATTCCCTACACCAAGAGGAAGGGAGGGCAGTGGCCCGAATCTAAATGTTCTCCCGAGGTAACTAAGAACAAGATTACAGCAAACTACAGTTCTAAATAGACTCACAAAAAAATCCTTCCCAGAGGTGCTGTTGGTTCAGCATGCATTTTTGCTTTGGGTTCAAACGTCACTTATCTTTTTTTCTACAAAATTATCTTCTGGAGTTATAATGTTTGGAGAAGATCTGAACATTTTACATAGGAGTATCAGATTACTATTTATCACAGTGTCCCAAATTAATTGAGATCAGCTACATAACTGTGTGTGTAGACAGTAGCTTTGAAACTTTTTTCATATTTTTTTATATCGTTACAGTGTACGTATATAAATACAGTTTAGCAAATGAATGTACCTCAATAACTTGGCAAGATGTATAGTTTTTCCTCAGATGTTAGACAAAATGCTAACTAAGCCTTGGCCTTCTGGATCAGGTCAGGTCCTACGGGTCTTGGTTTTGCCAGAGGCCTGATCCATTGAGGTTTGGGCTGAACTGAGCTGGACTGGCTTAGAACAACCCATCAATAAGACTAGGGACAGCAATTAATATTGTCACATCAGCCCAGAAAGAATTGCAGCATCAACAAAATGGAAAAGTACTCTGTGACACATTGCTTCCTCTGTTTTGCACCTTCTGATTGCGTACAAGTCAAGTAAACACAGCATGGTGGACAAACGGCAAAGTAAAAGAGATGGGGAAAGCCACACAGAGAGAAGGGAGAGGTGTTTTTGAAACACCAGAGGCCAATAATCAATAATTGACAAATACTCAGGAGTTCTGTTGACTAAAAGGGAATATGACATATTTAACCTAATAACAGCATCACTGACTCTTCTGTCTTTGTCTCACATTTTCTCTTTCTTACACTTTCTTCACCTTCATTTCAAGTTTAGACATATCTTTTTTTCTTGACATTTACCTGTCTCATCCTTCCAGCTTACATCCTCACTTAATCAGTCTTAAAAACAATCACATCCCTCACATTTTGATTTCTTGTGAACAGAAAACAACCGGAGAGAAGGAAGAAGGAAGACACTGTTGCTGTCCTGACATCTACTGGTTGGTTGTGCCTTGTCATTAGAAGTCATCACTCTCAACTAACACACACACACACGACAATGATTCTGAGACTGTGGACAGCTAATGAAATGAGGGGAGGAGTGCTGTGTGAGCTCAGTATGATTGTGTGGCGTGACAGGGAGGACGGCAGACAGGAGGAAAGGTCAGACTACACTAGTATAAACCCTGCCCGAACTAACAAGGCAAAATCTGGGATAAGCAAGTTTAGCTCTCATATAGCTTTCAAAATGTTTCTGCAACAAAAGAATCAACACATTTGTTGTTACTTTTACAATTAGTTGTGCCAAATTGATGAAATACTAAAACCTGTGTTTCACATTCAATGTGCATGTCAGCAAATTAAAATTTCATAAATAGGATATTTTGCTGGAAGAGAATTTTCATTTCAAGTGCTGTGTGTGCCTTTTATTTTTAACATACACCTATGCGGACTTACTATGCTGAACACTGGTAATCATGTTGAGGACTGCAGAGGCGTAGCTGCCACAGGTAAATGATATCAGCAGGTACAGAGCAGAGACTGAATGCCATTACAGGAAAAACAGCCCTAGCAGCAAGGCATCCACGCTGCTTTGAAGTGCATTTGTCACATGAAACACAGTCTTGCTTGACTTCAAAGAAGGCATAACAATAGCTCCACGCCTTTCAACTTCGATAACACCATATTCACTGTTTCTTTAATTGTCTGCTGTTGCTGCCATTTTCCAGCCAGCAGACAAGCTTTAGAGGAGAGGAGAGGAGAGGAGAGGAGAGGAGAGGAGAGGAGAGGAGCTGTTGATAATGATAATATCCCTCTCACTCAAGAACTGATGAAGGTAACAGCAATTAAAAAAATAACAATGACAAGCTAAGATGCTTGCTGAGCCCAGGAACAAACAGATTAATACATATTCACATCTATGGATTTACAGTACACACACATAAGCTACTCACATGGACACAAACGCAATGTCCTTTGCAAGCATACTTTTACTTTCAAACATGGCGTGACTGTGTTTTTTAATCTTATCTATACTACTACTAATACTAGAGTTGCAATTTATTGTTGAAGCAACTAAAAACACAAACCAAAAAATAAACCAAAAGGTTTATTTACTGTCAGACAGAGAAGAGGTTGCGCTTGCCACAGTAATGTGGAAATGATAAAGGAACTTACTGTGACACACAAACACCATTTCTAAATGCAATTACAGACGCATACAGTACAGGCCAAAAGTTTGGACACACCTTCTCATTCAATGTGTTTTCTTTATTTTCATGTCCATTTTTATTG
>JAUBNQ010000026.1:14168535-14180284 GCA_032353495.1 Ctenopoma kingsleyae | reverse complement strand
CAGCACTTCCGCTTTTCCTCCTGGCAGCTCCATACTCAACATCCTTTGTCCAATATATTCACTATCCCTCCTCTGCACATGTCCAAACGTCTCAATCTTGCCTCTCTAACTTTGTATCCAAACTGCTCAACATGAGTTGTCCCTATATAAATTTATGCACGGTCACAAAAATAAATATTATTCTCCTCATCCTCACTTATAAATTGTATAATTGTTTCAGAACACTTCTGGATAATTAATATTAATACTGTTAAGGCGCAAATATGATGTATGACATGTATTGTCTAAACTTCATGTAGCATGGATAAAATTACCATTTTTACTGATCAATTTATGCTCAATAAAATTATTCATATAAAATATATAATATGTATAATTTATCTCTGGCATACTAAATGAAGCTGAAAATTAATTTGGAAGCATGTGCCAAAAAGCCAAGCATACTACTTTGAAATGTATGTGCCTTATTAGTCACAAAAGTAGCTCCCTTTGTTTTGTTTGCTTCTGCCTGCTTGTCTGACTACAAGTGGATGAGTGCGGTTTGATGAACAAAAGAGACACAAACCAGAGAAGTTCCTGAAAGTGGGTATGTTGTGTGTGCTTTAGGAGATAATAATGCTTAGCAGACACGCTGATGTACGAATCCCCCAAATAACCAAACATCTGAATAAGAAATAAGCATCCTGGCATGAGAATCTTCCAACTGAAAAAAATCCATATTATTCCAGGATACAGATGCTCAAAGACAGAAATGATAAATAATAACTGCTGTTTTTCTCTTATGTCTCTTTTCTCAATATGTCTGTTCCTTTGATTCTCATATCTAAAACTGGTGTATGAGATGTTTAATTAAGATTCACTGACAAATACCAGATACAAATTTGCATCAGCAATGCATACTGTATGTGATAAATCTACAAATCACAAAGCAACACATAATTTTTATAAGCTGCTAAAAAATACTGCATTTGACTTATGTGTTATGATTCTTCTTTTGTTTGGTTCTGCTCTGCCTTGGTTGGTGCTCTGCTGCATACATTGGCCTGAATCTTTCTGTTCCATAGCACAGTAGGTAAAAACAAGCATAAGTTGCATAAATGAATACTCTACACTATATTTAATTAGATATTTACTTGCCATAGAGTCATTTTTGTAATATAATATTTCTACTTCTAACTAAGTAAAGGTTTTTAAGTACATCTACTAACATTGCATAACAGATATATATCTGGTATCAATCAGAGTAAAGCCACTAACTAAACACTAATCCACATCAATTTGATCTTTTACCTGCATGTGGATAGTATGTATTTATGTATTTGTATTTAACAAAATATTTTTAAAGTTGTTTGAGAAAATGGTAAATATACTGTAGATATAGACTTTTATTAAATTCCAGGCGATGGATGAATAACTCAGAAGTCATTTCACATTGGATGAAGAATATATACTTTTAGGTGTAATTTAAGATACTGCTTGTGCCTTCAGTGGATATGGCCATATATTCTGCTAAAACATGATCAGGATGTCCTGAAGTGTCACAATAATAAATAATATTTAAAGGGCCACTGAGTCCCCAAAGCTATTTTTGCAATTACTGCCAACATGGCTTGTGGAGGAGGAGGGTGGCAGAGGCTGAAGAAACAACAAAAGAGCAGGTGAGGAGAGAAAAAGAGAATAGGTACAACCTAGAGGCATCACACTGTTGAAGTTAATTCTGTTTTCTGCCACTATGTCACTGTGCCACTACCAAGCGTCTGTCTGGGTGTGCAAAAAATAGGAAAAAAGAAAGAGCAGGGTGTGGGGTGTCTGAGGCAATTGCACTTTGACTAATGTTGCATTCTGCCTCCTGTGAAATACTGACTGTGTTACTTGAGCGTGAAACAGGAGCGTCAGCCCAGATCCACAGCAGGAAATCACAGCTGGATCATAGGATCTCCCAAGAACGTCAAATCGCTCTGCCCTCCTCCTTTCATACCCTCCCTTTCATGGCAGCCGACAAATTGTTCCCTCAAAAGAAGAGCGCTGGCCGGAGATGAAGTGGAACAATTAATTTCACGCTTGTCCTCCTTGCCTCAAAAGCATGTTGGTCTGAGTCCCGTATCTGGTGGCACAGAGACACTCCCCATGGATTGTAAAACACACACGCATACCACACACACACAAATGTAAGATTAATTAAACATTTATTGTAAATGCTAAACACACAGACATGAAATCAAGACATCTTTAAAACTAAGAAAACTCAGTCGATCATAAACTCTTCATGCTTGACTGACCACACCTCTGTCACTGCTCCACTGATCATAACGCAATTTATCAGTGAGGGTGAGTATAGTATTGATCAAAACGCAAAGATGTCTCAAAGTCTGATCAATGCACTATGAATGAATGGGAAGGACTATGAGAACACATTGACGCACAGCTTTGACAGACCACTCAATCACAAGGTGAAAAGATAGGAAATTGACTGTGGTCCAAGGAGTTAGCTGGGAACAGTGTTATTGTGGTCAGTCACTGGCCCCTAGAAAGCCACCATGTGGCCAGGCACATGGTGTCTGGAGGCAGACAAAGCCTAAGAAACAAACCAGATGGTGGAAAGGCTCAGTTGGCACTCAGGTCTCAGTTCTTCTTTTAAAATAAATTGTTCTGTTGGTCTTCATTTCTGCCTAGCTGAGTCACACCTGAAGGCATTATAGAGCAGCTGAGGAACATACTCATGACCACACAAAACTACCCCACATCTTGCACTGGGTTCATACACTTAACTACAACAACTAGATTAGTGTGTTGACAGCAGTGACAGAAAATATTTTATCTATATAGCTGAAATTAGAATTGGCAGCTGAAATTTCATATACATTTCATTTACATTTAGTGTAGCCCGGGAGTGGTTCTAGCACCATTGTGCTTTAAATGTATGTTTCATCAAACGTTTCAAATAACACAAATAATTATATGAGTCCAAGCAAATGTTTAATATTCCTTCCAGGCGTTTCTGAGATATAGCATTGACAAGTAGAGGTCAAGGTCACTGTCAAAATGAAGTGAACAGTTGTGTCAAATTTGAATAAATTCCCTCAATGCATTCCTGACATATTAGTTTACAAGGATTGGATGAACATTTGACCTTTGGCCACCAAAAACTAATCAGTTCATTATTGATATAATTAGACAGTTGTACCAAAATTCCCTCCAAACGTTCCTTAGATATCACATACACAAGTATAGGCCGCAATGGGATGAACGCAAAGTAAGTGTGACCTTGACCTTTGACCTTTGGCCATCAAAATGTAATCAGTTCTTCACTGATTCCATGGTAGACAGTTTGTGCCAAATTTGAAGAAATTCTTCAATGCGTTCTTCATATATTGTGTTTACAAGAACGGGACGCAAAAAGCTAAATCTAATCAGTTCAGAATTTAGTTCACATTGACAGTTGTGCCAAATTTGAAGGAATTCCCTCCAAGCATCCCTTAGATATCACGTTCACACACAAGAATTGGATGGCTGCACAGACAGACGAACAAGAAGAAAACACACCACCTGCAGCCCTGTCTAATGCCGGCGTGGAGGTATAGTTAAACACCACTATTCAGAATGTGCCTTCACCAACAGATTGATACTCTGGGGTGCCGCCCATGTCACCAATATCCAAATCTGTGTCTGACATGGTCGTACAGGACAACTATAAACAACTGATTTTCTATGTGGTCAGTCAACACTCAGTTCACCCAACTCTTTCCATTCCTCACCCATCTAACTCCTCAACACAATTCATCCACCCGCAGCTCCTAAGTGTGTGTGAGCTTCTGTAGCAATACAGTGTTTAAAGGCTGCCTAAGGGCTGCTGAGACAAACAGCAGAATAACAGCTGTACACTAACATAACACACACACAGACACGCAGACACACAAGGCCTTATGGCAAGGCTGGTAGCAACACTCAGGAGTTTGTCCCGGGGTGCAGAGTGTCTGTTGGGTATGCACCATTGCCCCTCAGAGTGGGTGCCAAATTCCTGCTCTCTCTAATGACCGCCATCTTTCAATGTCCTCACATGCCTTGCCATCATGATGTACCTCCCACCTCCACACAGACACACGCAGATGCTCCTAAAGGGCTGAAGCTGACATCATCTAGCATGAGAACTTATCTACCACAAAATAATTATTTTATGAAGCAAAGGCAGCTTTTTTTCTTTTAAATTTTAAGAAGCGAGTCAAAGAAGTAGCCTCTCTGCCATTTCCTCTCCACTTTTATTTTCATACAGGCCATAATTCACTTCACCCAAAAACATAATAGCACCAAGAGCAGGTCTAATCTGTTCACATGGGACTGATTAATAGCCCACAGTCTATCTGTAGTTGCCTGCATTCACTTGGCTTTAGCAGAGTCCTGGAAAACATTCTTCATGCTCAGCGGCACATACAATGCAGCCTGCTGCTTCCCTATTCCGCTCCATACATTCTCACAGCCCCAAATTGATTCTAGCAGCAGCAAACGTGAAAGTGCAAGGAGAGAGCGAAACATTGTGGTAGATATATAAAAGCAATATTCATCTTCAGAGGAGGAGATTTATTATTAAAGTCAGACTTTTTGTACTGCAGTTTCATTTGCATTTGTTTCGAAATCTTCGCAAATAAATTGTACCACATACAGTGGATAAGGTTATGATGCAAACATTCATCAGTAGACATTATGAAGTTGAACTGAGCACATGAATACAATGAACAATTTAAAAGAAAAAATCTAAACTAAAAATGATTCTGCTGTTATGAAAAGGATAGTTCAAACAAGAATAACAAATAACTAAGAACATTTATAAGACTACCAAGTTGAAACTTGGTTTGCCAGAGCAGACTCTTCTACAAGGCTTGAGCTCTAGATAATGTAAACTCCATGAGCACTGTAGTCTATGTTGATGTAGTAACACTGATTATCTTCTTGATAAATCTTTAGATGGTGGGAGCTCTGTAACTACTTGACTACAACTTGTTTTTGCTGAGAACTGAGTAACCCCATATGGGCTTCTGTCACTGTAACCAATCTAGGTTTGAGCAGTATGCTGTGGAGTACAACTTCCTGTGCTGTACTATTTATGAGCTAGAGTTTGTGTATGCATTGCTGCACACCCTAAAGCGCTGTCAGTATTAGATTAATCTCTATAAATTCAACAATTAAGTTGAATCTGTCCCATTAAAATTACTGGGTAAGTTACAATTAAATTTTTGTTTTGACTAAAACATTAAATGTATTTGTATGCAGTTGAAGAAAAAGCTTTCATTGAAAAAGCAACAATTCCTGTCTGACTAAATATGGACCTCTTGCTGTTCACACAGCATCTTATTGCACATGCCTACAACATGGTGTAATCAATATGACTCAACGCTGATTCATATTGGTCCTCTGTAAAAGTAATTGTTTGTCACTTTGTCAGTGCTCAGTATTATCTAAAGGAAACTCAAAGGGACATACAGTATACCAAGTATAAAAACCTTTTTTTAGTGTGTATTGAGCAAGATGCTATTTAGTGATTGACAAGAAAGGGGTAATTAAAGTGCATTCGACTGATGTGTGGTTTCACGTGGCTGTAAATGCATAAATGTGTTTTCCCTACACTGTGTTAGCAAGTGTGTGTTGGTGTGAGGTGTGAGAGCAAATGCAGGTGAAGGTCGCCAAGAGGAGACGCTGTCTTTTCTGGCAACACTCTCACTGTCTGTGAGAAGTGTTGTGCAAATGGAGTGCAGTGCCAAGCTCAATAAAATACAGTGAAAGTGAATGTGTTTATGTGTGAGTGTGTACGTTGGCAGAGTTGATGTACTGTAGACACAGATGGGGTGACTTGGGACACACTGAGGCTGCCCAAGAGTACCGCAAATGCAGGACATTGTGCTGGGCCAGCTGAACTATTTTTTATGGGCGTTGGCATCAGCATGTGGTCCAAACACTGAGTGTCCCAAGATCCCATCCCATGTATTCTTTAGTGCCATAGCTGCTTCCTATCTATTATTAAAACAGAGGAACGGAGGAAGAGGAGGAGAGACTTTGGGAGCAAATGTGAGAGGGAAGAGGAAAAGAAACATGGAGAGAAAAATAATTGGGAGAGGAAGAAGGACACAAAAACACATGGGTTAAAATGTTGACGGAGGGAAAGGGTTGACAGAAAGGTTAAGGATAATAAAGACAGAAAAAAGATAGAAACAAGGAAGGGAGTGGGGTATTTCATGGTGAACTCGAAGCATAAGATATAAACCAAAATTATCTGAACAACCTGAGGTTTAGGACAGGCTGTATAAAGAGAAATTTGTGATTGATGGAGCAGCTGTAATGGGCTCGATTTCCTTTCTCATATTCAGTGTATTACTTCATAAGATCCTGCCTTACCTACAGCACACGGGGTGGACCCAAACAGTCAGCAGAATGATTGATGTGGACAACAACAAGTCACAGACAGTCCTTCACACAATGCCGCACACGTTAATGTGCTTAATAGTACTGGTCCCGCCTCTTCACCAAGTTTCCTGTCTGCATGTAATTGAGTCTGGAGCACACCAGGTGAACAATCTGTCATAATTACAGAAATATGTAAAAGTGAGTCTGTGCGTGTGTGCGCGCGCGCTTGTATGTGTGTGTCCAATAATGTCCAGTGTAGCCACGGGGAGATGCTCTTTATCTGCAGGCCAACAGAGGCAAAGCCAGACCTGAGCAGCCGCTGACAGATGACAGTGGATATTTATCTTCAGTGTTCACATTCATCATCCTAACAGCACAGAGCACAAGGTGTTACACAGTATGCAAACATTGTGTGTGTATGTGTGTCTTCTGTGGGAACTGAGAAGAAAAATCAACTTCCTCGCAAACACAAATGAACTACTAATTCACACTTTTTACACTGGCAAATGAACTTCGAGAGATTGGGGATAAATCAAGGAGGTAAACTGCACAACAAGTCATGAAAAGACATTTGATTTTCTAAGCCCACAAACACAGTGTCAGCAGTCGTGCTCTTTAAGAATTTAAGTTCTTTAATCCAGTAGCAATGGGCCTCGCTCCCTGCTCCTGAGCTCTCTAAAGTAAAGGCAGGGTGTTTGGTTCAGATTGGCTTTTCTCTATGCCTTTCTCACCAACAAAGCACTAATTAGTGTATGAGTGAGTGGCTGTGTTGGCTAAAGCTGGCCTGCTAGGACATGAAAGGATATCAGCACAGGCTGCACTCTTGCCTTGCTAACGCTGTAATTAACTCTGTGACACGGTATCCCCCCACCCACCCACACACGCTCCTCTTTCTCTTTCGTCTTCACTCTATGAGCAGTAGAGGAATCAAATTTAGCGAGATCATGCTTTGGTCAATGAGAACAAGAGAGGGAGGAAGAGAGAATCGGCAGAAGAGATGGGAGGGTTCAGGGAGGTTATGGAAAGAGGGGCAGTCATCAGTACACACCCCTTCACACCTCCTTTCCTCACCTCATCGCAGTCTGTGCTGAACCAAACCTGACAGCTATTCAATTTTCCCAAAGCTAAATCTAATCTGCAGCCGTCTCCCCCTCACTGACACACTGTTACACTGGAACGCCTCAGCCATCACCCACCCCTGGCAGCAGATTGGCACCATCACACATACTTCCCTCTTCACTTTGACGCAGAGACATACACACTCACACACACACTGTAGCTGTTCGTAGGGCAAGTAAGGCAAATATAGTGTAAAAGTATTCAAAAAAGTTACACTGTTCTTGAAATTTAGTCTGAAGAACAATTTGACTTGACTTTAAATTTTTGTCTGTAAGGTTGTCTGATTCTGTGTCTCCACAGTATTTTCTAAACAGCTTATCCAAGAATGTAATTCTGGCAAAGAAATACAATATTGCTTAAATGTGTTTATTTATTTTTTATTATTTTTTTATTATAATTTTAAATTATTTACTATGTCACATTACTATGTGCAATGTGTGGATAATTTCAGAATGTGAAGTTATTTAAAATTCACACAGTCCACAGAGCAATAATTCAGATATGTTCGTCTTATATTGGGTTCTCACTAGTTATAGTACTGTACATAGATTCATATATGTAAATGTGCACAGTATGAATAATCAGTTAATAATTTTTTATAATAACTTTATCAAAAAACATATGACAAAAATCCTGTAACTAAAACATTTTCTTTCCAAAATTTGTAAAGGATCAGCTCCATTCATTTCTTTGTGCAACATTGTATAACATTTTTCAAATAAAAACGATTGCTCAATTAAATTAAAACTTTAAGTGCTGTTTAATATGAGCACTGAGTGGGAAAAAAACCCCTACATTTTGCACACAGGAAGAGTCATATTTCCACTGTTGTCATCCAAATATGCAATTAAGTTTAAATGAACGTAAAGAACTGAAATGCATAATCTGTTCCACTTCAAAATTAAGCAATTAGTCATGCTCTTAAATCTGGTTAGTGTGACTAAAATACATATTCAGACAAATATAGATCATTTTTCCCTATAGACAAACATGAAACTGCCTTCTGTAGATAAATTGAATTATGATCTTCAATAGATTAAAACACTTCTGTGTGTAAATCACTTAACGCATCAAGATTAAAGAAATTTAAATAAACTGGTATCAAGCTAAAAATCAACAGTTTAGCACTAACCCCTATGTTAAACAAAAAAAAAAATACTTGTATAGCATAAGAAAGCATTTGTAATTGTTTTTTAAAAAGTTGACACTCTTAGGATTTCATTGTACGATTGGCCAGGCATTTTAATCATCAAGTGATGATAATATAATGTGCAAATTTTAAAAGAATGGTGAAAAAGAAGAGAAAGGCTTGCACTGGGCTGGAGGTATTAACTGCAAGACGTTCCTGTAGTCAGAAAAAACTGCAGAACAGAAAAAATGTATATATCTATATCTATATCTATCTATATATATATATATAGATATATATATATATCCTTTATTCTGACTTTGTTAAAGTACAGTAGCATATAGTAGCAATATTTCCGTTGACAAGAGTTCTTTCAAATAATTTAGCCATACATGTTTTGCATACATGTTTTCAAAAGCTGTTGACTGAGCACATCAGAGGACACAATTTTAGGTAGCTACATGTTCCTCCTCTCTAACTCTTTGTATAAACCCAGCATGTGTGCCCTGCGTGTCTCTCTGCAAGTCTTTTTCCTCTTCAGCTCACTGGACGGCTACAATATACAATTTTCATCCACGGTTTCTTTTTGAAGGACTAGTCCACCCTGTCTTCTTCTGCTCATGCTTCAGGAATACTGTCATTAGACATGTCATTGGCTTGCTGCACTAAGCTCTTTGATATAAGTAAAATATATAGTAAAATAAAATTGTATGGCACCACTTTGAGACCATACATGCATACCCTTTCAGACACACACACACTACTTTCTCATCACGGCAAATCAATTCCACCATACTCTTGTCACACGTTATTACACCTTCCTATCATCCTCTGCACTTTTGCTCTGTATATGTGCCTCTGAGTGTGAGAAAGATGGTGTGTACGTGTGATGGAGCACGCTTTAAGTAGGAATGCAAACTTAACACACACGCCTGCTTCCTATTCCTCGACCTCCGATACAGCTTTGCTTTTAAAAATAGGAAACCATTGCACGGTTAACTTTCCGAAAGTCGCAGTGGTGGCCACACAGTATGATCATTTGTCTTGTATCTTCCATTACCAAGAGGCTTGAAGTTATTTTGGCATGGCATAATGTCCCACTACTTTGATTCCAGAAAGCCATAATACCAGTGAGGTGAAAACTAGTCCAGCTAACAACACACAGAGAGAAAGCCATCACAGACAGGCTGGCTCATATAGACAGGTTGCTCAATGATACATGAAATTAAAGATTTGAATGGAATAGCAGTGAAGAGGGTAAACACACAGACACAGAGCTAATTTTGACAGTGGGAGCGTTTAACATGTCTCAAACAGAAATCTCCTGTCCTTTATATGGATGTGACGAGTATACTGCTAACATCTGATTTGTCTAATACAATGAAGTAATTAGTAATAATGTTTTACTCTTCTTCTGCATGAACACATACACTCAATCACATGCAAGCACACACACACACACACACACACACACACACACACACACACACACACACACATGCCCTGACTGGTATAACCTTGAAACAAGAGCTGTTCCTGATGCATATAGGAAGCGGGTTGTGGCGTGGGCAGGGAGGGCCAATCAGGACAGAAGAGGAAAGATGAGACGAAGGGTTTGTATGAAAGGCTAAATGTAGTCTGAAAAAAACAAAAAAAAACAAAGATTTCAATTTTGTTTCTGGAAACTGAAGGAAACAAGTCGGCTTATTTGAACAAAAGATATTATTTTCAAAATATTAATAAGGATTAATGTTCTTTCTCATGCTGGGTCCCTCTGTAAATGATGCTGTTTTCTACTTAGCTGACATGCAATAATTTCACTGACTATTTCAACTAAAAAAAGCTGTTCTCATTCTGACTAAAGGGAAAGCATCTATGTAATTTATTTGTTGAAATATTATAGGGTATAAATATTTAAGCTACTATTGTATTTGGATTAGGACCGTCACTCAATAAAAAAAATAATTTAGTAATTCATAGCATGGTTTTGTTTTATTCATTACAATTAACACACCTTTGCACATTTTAAGAATCTCTCTTATTACAAAAAAGTATCAATTTAATTTTTGTAGTATTTTAATTTGCAAAATAGAGGAACAGCATAAGCCACAATAAATGCCAGACAAGCATTTTTTTCTGTGGTTTTGAGTACTGTACCAATTATCATTAGATGCTGTACCATTAAATTCATACATTATAATCAGGTATTTTATATAATACTTCCTACATGCTGTAAAATTTGTAAGGTTTTGGTGTGATGGATCGATTTTAAAAATGAACCATTCCACACTGTGAGGAAATCCCTGTACATTTAAAGAAGTCTGTGTGTGTCTAGATACCCAGTGTGACTGAGGTTACATTTCACGTTTAGTGTATTTGTATGTGTGTTTATATGTGACTCTTGCACAGGTATGGTTATTACCAAGGAAGTGTTGTTACACTAAGGTCAGAGAGATAACTGAAGAGAAACTGAGTCCATCTGTTCCCAGCCCAAGGGAAACACGCACGGTCTTCAGTATCATCCTCCTCTCTTTGTATGGCAGTGTACATGCCACATTTTTTCTGGCTATTTAAAAGCATATGTACCCTCAGGGGAACTGTGGTCCCTCTTCAGCATTCCTGGACAAGAGTTACTAGACAGTACCAGACATGCAATAAAGCATAATATGCAGGACACAACAAGTGTGCATATATACATCCTGCACATCAAATGATAACTGTACGATCCAGCAAGTGGGCACAGTGAAGAACACTACACTGCAACACATCAGTTTGATGTGAAAAGATGCACTTTTCCCACAAGAGGTCTCCAGACTTTTCTTTGCTCAATTAACCCTGCGGCCTTCATTTGCATTTCATAAAGAGGCCGTCACGCTGTGGGAGGGTTATCTTCTTTTTGGAGGTAGAAAGGGATGAGAAGGGGGAATACTTTTTATCCTGTCAAAAAGATAACGCCATTCCTCTGCCTTATCAGCAGCTGATGAAATCCATGCTATAGCAGAGACTGGAACATATGCCCACACTTTCAGAAACATGTGTGTGTGTGTGTGTGTGTGTGTGTGTGTGTGTGTGTGTGTGTGTGTGTGTGTGTGTGTGTGTGTGTGTGTG
>JAUBNQ010000026.1:14110753-14153695 GCA_032353495.1 Ctenopoma kingsleyae | reverse complement strand
GTGAAAGACTGAGGAGTTTTTTTGTTAGATTAAATGTATTTTAACAAAGTTTACCTTTATGGACATAATTTGCAGTTGAAAAAAACACGATAATCACAATATATTGTATCGCAATGCTTAGCATGTCACAGAACATTTAAAATCGCAATAATATCGTATCGTGAGTTAAGTATTGCGATAATATTGTATCGTGGGATCTCTGGTGATTCCCACCTCTAGTAACTAAACCAGCTGAAAAGTCACAGCATGAAAACGAGGCAACGTTGGTTTTACCTGTAGGCATGCTTCTTATGTTTGACAGAAATTAGACTTGCTACACTTCCAGTCCCAGTCCACTGGATGCCAGCAGGAATCAATCATCACTCCAACTTCTGGTAAGACGGCGGCAAACGAATCCCATAAACAGAGAAGTGACATAATTTGGACGTCACCTGTAATGTAATCCTGGATTTCAAAGGTCTTTATTCAAAGCGAGATGGTCTTTATTCAAAGCAAGTCACATACTTATGTCAAACGTCCTTATATACACTCACACCTCAGGCTTCTTATCAGCACGTGATCACTGATATCATCGGCAAACCACACAGGTGTATATGAGTCAATCACAATATGTGAAACTAAGACAAAGCATCCAAATAAACAAAATCACATCTACATTTTGGCAAAATAAAAATAGATCTACGTTCTAAGTTAATCACTTAACATAATAGTGTCTAAATACAGAACAGAATATTTGTCTTGTTGATTGGACATACATGAACATTTTTATGGGCATGCTCGAGAAGATGTAGTTGTTAGTGGTTTGCTGCAGAATGAAATCGCATGTATTTCCTTATCGTTAACAAAAGTAACTGAATATTTTTATGGACATATTTTTAAAGTTATCATCTTTATTATGTACTTCTTAATGTTTTGTGGTAGATGTATTTCTCTAGTTCTTATTGTCGTGATTGTTCCAGATGCACCAGTGGATTGCTGATTATATCTCTAATTTTGTATTGATAAGTGGAGAGTGGAGTGAAGTGTGAGATGTGAATAAGGCTGTCTGACGTTAATATTTGGCTAACCTTAAAAAAGGTTGTTGTTGTCGTATTAATAAATTATAGCTTTGGCTTTATGTAGTAATGTATTCCTGTACACAAGCAATGCTTTCCCAGAGAGTTATAGTTGTATGATAAAGTCAGATTGCGTAGGCTATTTTGTTGATTTGTCAGAGTGATAAGAAATAAACAAACTCTGTTATTTTTTAATGCATAAAGGTGGAAATATTATGCTTTGGTGTTGTGTGGCAGCCAGCAGCACAGGTAAAAGATAAATAGGTTACGCAAATTTTAGATACAAATGGAAACTGAAACTGAACTTACTGTAACTTCCTTGAAAATTCACTATGAACTGCTTAAAGAAACAGTCCTCACCGTCACCTGACTTTGAAATAATTGAAAATCTGTGAGTATATCTTAAATATACTTTGTGTGCCAGACAGTCTGAAATTGTCCTAAAATGTGACAAATTGTCTGCAAGGCAGTGTGTGAAAATTTCTAATTCAAAATCTTGCAAGCTATCATAGCTTGCAAGATTTTGAATTGCAAAAGGGAGAGGACGAGAAGGAAAACATTTAATACTCTTCAGTTACTGTACGTGATGTTGAAAAACAGCCAAACTGACTGCTCAAATACTGAAGTGTTTAATATTTCATATCACTGATGTGGAAATGTAGATATAAAAGTGTAGTTGAAACTTTATCACCAGCAGAATAAAGATGATTTAGAGATCATGTGGTTTTGCTTGCCTGTGAAGTATGCATGAAGGTATTTGATTAGACCAGTGCCAGAAGGTAAATCGTCGTGTTCAGGGGGTACTGACATTGTAGGTCAGAGAGAGGTGAAAGGAGGGAGCAGATGGCACTCAGGAGGGGAGATGAAGCTGGTAGAAGATCTAGACACTAGGTTGGAAAGCTAAAGTTTAAGTAACAATTAATTATGAATATTCTGGGAAATGCAAAGTACCACTACCACTCAGTACCAAAAGAGAAAACAAGCAGAATGTGGTACCAACGTGCCTTTGTATGCACTACAACAATTTAATATACAGTATAAACACATCACGTCTTTTCCTCTGAATATCATTTATTGTTCAGTCTACATCAGTTGGTCCTTGGACAAACCGTCTCCACTCATTTCATAGTTTGTAGGATACATTTATGACCAAAGAACACATTTCACACTGCTACAGATTGACAGAACTGCCATATCAAATGTTAAGATATCTATTTACTGTCATGCTGAGTGTTTTTATCAGTAGTAATGACTTACTGATGCTGTTGCTGCTGCTAGTGTGGCTTCTGGCATAATAATGGCATCTATAAATCCCAGTGGGTGGACGGCATTCCATAGTATCGTCCTTCTATGGTAGGAATTTGTACTGTAATTTACAGTTAAGATGGAACTGGACATTACATTGTTTGGTCCAGCGTAAAACAAATAGACAGACAGTGTAACATGTTAATACTTTGTAGAAAAAAATCATATGCGTTGATACTTTCACCAATCCTCATAGCACAATATCTTACTTGTACCTATGTTTATTAGTTTGACAGTATTTGAAGATAGTAGACTGCTATGATTGATCATATAGAGATCTTAATGTATCTAAAACTTTGTACAGCCTTTTGGTTATGAGGATTAGCATAGTCATCCTGGACCTAATAATTTTTCATGATTACATTGTATATAAAAAAAAAAAGACCTCCGCGGAGTGACACTTCTGTACATGTATGCATTTTTGTTTTGTACATAGCTGTAGTGGTTAGCTTTCATTTTTCACATTGTCTTACTCTGTCTCTCACCATATTTCATGGCAGCTCCTCTGTAGCTTCACTTTGGCAGTCAAATCCAGTGGTGTGGATGGAAGACCCATGGCCTCCCTCCAACACTTGACTCTCAGAGAGTCAAGTCATCCCAGGACCCACATGTCTGCCATGCCCTCAGTCGGGCCATCTTGTGCAACATAGTTTCTTGTATAGTCTTTGATAGTTTGTTGTTAGTGCATTCGCTACTAACCAGTGTTGTGCTAGTTTGTAGAACCCCCTTTGTCTGGCTGGTCTGTAAAAGGCCGTTTCACAGTTAAGTCCCAAGCAGCAGTCTTGCTCAGGGGTGGAGTAAGAGACACCAGAGGCTCTGAAGGGTCAGTTGTGCTGGTCCATTCACTCCAGCCAGATGCTAGATCAGTGGTTCCTGATATTTCCCTTTGTTTACACTCAAAAGCTTTTCAAGCTCCTTCCACTTTGTTCCACATTTGATTATTTTAAGCTGCAACTCATGCAAGATTCTCTGTAATCCTTATTATTAGGAAACACTGTGCTAGCCCAGATAGGACAGCCTTTTATGGCATGCAGCTAATACGGCTATTTCAGCTATAAAACTGGCTGTTTAAAGTATATATTTCTTGCAGCAGTATTAGACAAAGTACATTGTAATGAAAGCTGGAAAGACACTGTGCAGGATGGAAGCTTGTAATATGACACTGAGCCATGTAATACATACATTTAATCAGGAGCATCTGATGCTAGCTGTATTAGCTACAGTTGCTAGCCTGTTGTGGATTTAATGGCTGGCTGGGGTAAAGGCCTGTATGCTGTTGCCCTTCAGGGCCCCCGGCAACTGTCCTTGACCTTTGAACCATCTCTTGGGGAGAGACTTGAACATCCAAAGGCCTTATTCAAAATACATTTGCTAAGATGCAGGTCAATGAGGAAAGAAGAAAAAATATCCAACCACGGTCTGCATTTACTTTAAGTAGTTAAGACTTAGAAGGTTTCATATGAACAGGCAAAGTTGTCATTTTGTTAAACAAATATTCTGTGGAGGATACTTTTTCACTCTTGTATTCACTTGCACTCCTCTCAGCCTTGCTTCTCAGCTTTCTCTCGCTTCCCCTGTTGTCCTTCGGCTCTTCTTCTTCCTTCACAGGCTGTTCTTGTCTGGCAACTCGGCCTCTGGACTTCTGGGAAAGTATACGGTGGCTTTGTGCTCCTCATAGCGGTCAATGTGTTTGAGGTGTACCACCATGTGCAGGGCATACGCTAAGACAAGGAGCAGGATCAAAGATGTCACCAAACCCATCAGGATGGCAGGTGTCAAGAAAGTGGCACAGTCACTGGCCGATGCAAATTTGTCTGACTGCACATTGAAGGCCTGGATCTGAAAGAGCAGAGAAAAGGCCGAAAGATGAGATTAGTCTGAACTAAAGTCTCTTTCTGGGTTTAACAGGCACAGAGACAGTGGGCAGATAGAAAGTTTGACACAACCTAGCAGATGGCTGTACAGACAGATCGACAATCTGCCAAACAAACTGCAAACTGACTGACAACCAAACAGCCAGAACACAAAAGGGAATGGCTGGCCAACACACAGACACATGCCCACATGCGGGAAACAAGGGGTAAAGGCTATGATATAACAGTGAATGTGCAGACATTACTAGAAAAGTTGCACAAAAAGCTGCGCTTCTTTTGTGACACTATACCTGGAAATCAGTGAAAGTGATGTGCCAGTTAGCGGATGTATCAGTGTGGGAGCTGGGCACTAGCAGGGTGTCATATTTGTGCAGGCTGCTGACGTGCTGGCAATGGTAGGACGAAGTGGCAGGAGCGTAGACCTCGCTAGCGTTGAATGTTGCCTCCTGGGTCCAGTTGTAGTGGATGTGAACACTGTCCAGTGTGAACCAGTTTTGACCAGCTGCCTCATAAAAAGTGTTGGACATCTGAAGCCTGGAAGAGAGAGTTGTTGGTTACACACGCTGTCCACATATGTGGACCTGTGAGCAATGTGTATATACTGAGCTATACCATATATATTAATACAAACATATTAAGAATTGAGATGAGGTACTTTTTAAGTTGTTACTGAAAATATTTGAAGCAAGCGTGTGCATTTTACCTGATTACTAGACCTCGCAAGTCCTCCACATCACCAAACCTTAACGAAAGCCTGAACAAAAACCACAAACATTTAAACATCTGATTTAAGAAAATCGCAGAAAATGTAGATAAGCCTTTGTTAAGTGTTCTTGTTGTGGTTTGACTTACGTAGCTTTCTCTTTGGTGCAAATGGAACCTTTAGTGTCCACAGGTGAGTTGGAGTTGAAAACCCTCTCAGTCAGATCAATAAACGTATGGTTCCTGTAGCGGATTGCCAGCCGCTTGGCCTTGAACAGAATGCAGGTCTTCCCATTGTAAGACACACTCAGAGGACCGTAAGGCCCCATCAGAGACTGGAGCAGCTTCCTCTTACTGTGAGACATCCCTGGCTGATGCCAGTTAAAAGGCTGCGAACATGTGAAGAAAGACATTTAAGCAAAGGGGAAATAAGCAAACTGCAGTGAACTGGCACTGGCACTGCACACAGCATGGGCAGCAGTGGCTTTAAATTCTTTGATTGTCCTCTAGAGGGCAGTCAGATTTTTAGTCAGACAGAAAGCAGTGCCTCATCTAAGGAGTTGGGTACTAGAAGGATGTGGCCTACTAAAGGTTGTATGCATGTCTTTAAGATTTTGCTGATTATGTTCCTTTTATTTGAATAAGACCAAGACATATGGTGCATTTGTGCACTCTCAATAATTACGACTAGAAACTGATACACATGGTAAAGTGGAAAACTAGTAGGAGTTTAGTGTAGAAATACAGACTTTAGAGGATCCAGTCTCTGAGCAGGGAAACGGAAATAGATACCATACATTCAGGTAATCCTGTTACTCAGTGTACAGGATGCAGACGCTCCAGTGACATTGTTGTTGTTTTTTCTCAGGCCATGTGCCTCTCCCTCTTCTTTTCTCTCTCTCTCTCTCTCTCTCTCTCTCTCTCTCTCTCTCTCCTGTCCATTCTATCCTTCTTTCCAGGTCCTCATCATGGGAGGTGGCTGTGTGGCCCAGGTCCTACAGGCTGCTTGTACCAGGAAGCTGCTGGCATTCTCTCTAATCATAATCTGTCTGTTGCTTATTAGTGTCTGCTCTCCTTTTCTCTCTCCACTGTCCGCTCACCCCAACAGGTCAAGGCAGATGGCTGCCCACCCTAAGCCTGGTTCTGCTGGAGGTTTCTTCTGTTAAAGGGAGTTTTTCCTCTCCACTGTCTCCCTGTTGTTGCTCAAAGAGGATTGTTGGGGATTGTTTGAAGGGGATTGTTGTTGTTATTTGGCACTAGATAAATAAGTTGAACTGAACTGAATACAGTATGTGTCAGTGTGTTCTTTGTATATCACCACTTAACAGCTCTGTATTTATTCCACACAACTGATTCAAGCTTGGTTTGGTGCAGAACCTACCATATCTCCCTCCCACACCTGCTGTGTTATTTATTTTAAAACAGCAATTTTAAAAACCACCTCATTTCTAACTGTAATTTAAACCTGTCTGAACAACAACAAATATCAGTTATAGATAAAGTGCAGTGTTCAAACTACCAAATGAAGAAACAGTAGCTCTGTGAATCTGCATATAATGGAGGAGAATGTGAGACCAAAAATACTGCCACATTTAAGGTCAAGCAGTGTGCCTGAGTGAGTATTCTCTATTGTGTTTGTGTGCTAATGTATGTCTGTGTGTGTGTGTGTGTTTGTATACAGAGAAAGATGCTGTAGAGATACTGTAGAGAGCTGGAGGAGGGAAAGTAGAGTGTGTGTACCTGCAGTATTCTCCTGAGTGGGTTTTCATCTTCAGGCGTCAAAATAACCTCTTCACTCTCTAAGCCATACTCACTATCGTGACCTGAAAACACATACACACATCACTGCACCATGAAAGAATACGTCAGTGTACATATTAAGCTCTATGCAATGCTGCATTGCAGATTTCAACAGAATCATCAAAGTTCAGCTGATTTCACATAGGCTACAGACACACATACACAAGCACAAAGAGATCCTGCGTACACCTCGGTGCTCAGGCTGCTATCTATTTCCAGTTGTTTTGCGTCATCGCAGTGACTCATCAGCAGTTTATTTCACAGTTATAGTTGTAGCTACTGTTCAGTGTTTACAAATACTCTTCATCTCATTCCAGAAACATATGATTTGCCATCGTATAATTTAAAGGAATGTCTCCATCGTTCTTTCTGCCTTTCAGTCAAAGAGCCTAAATATATCCACACATCTGAATTGCCACTGAGGTGTATGGATCACGCACTTCAGTCACACTTCAAAATCTGTTTGCGTTACAATGATGCAAAGATGTCTCCAGCATTAAAAATGAAATTCTCTTGTCAGGGCTATCTATCCAACACATTAGCATCAAAATTGCCATGGCAGGTTTGATTGAATCAGGCCTTGTGTCACACCAGATTTGTTACTTACTTGATGTGACTCTTGTTGCTTGTTTGGGGTTTTCTTTGCTGTGGAAAAGACGGAAGACACAATAAGGACTTGTGATCACAAGATGCAAGCAGATGTTACAGGTTTTTTCTTTTTGATAATGTTCAGAGGATGATTTTTTTATATCTTTCCTTGTACAGTGAAGTTTACTGCAGTGAAGTTTCATCTACTGATGTAGCTTCAGCAAAAACACAGCTTTTAAGGCTAGTGTATGATATGCACACCTGTCATAATATTGTAAATTTTAATATGTTAATGATTGTATATTTAGTCAAAAATAGCAAGTTTTTATTCAGCTATATGTCTTTTAAGTGTACATATCTAACTGACATGTTTTATGTACTGTGTGCATGTCATGTATAAAACAGACATTCAGTTGCTGGTTTAGATATATAACAGTGCTGCAATAAGTCTGACCTTCATTAAGGTTATTATGCTTATTGTTGACAGTATTAAAATCTGGTTAAGAGTTCATAAACGTTTACAGACTGTTGTTGAAAGAAGAGGGGATGTTACACCGTGGCAAACATGGTCTTGTCCCACCTTTTTTGAGACATGCTGTTGCCATCGATGTCAAAATGACTTTATTTTTCGTAAAACGATACATTTTCTCTCCTTAAACATATGATATGTTTCTATATTCTGTGTTTATGAGAATTGTAAATCATTGCATTGATTTTATGTAGAATTTACATAGTGCTTGAACTTTTTTTTGGAATTGGAGCTGTGAAGACTAAGTTAAGGCATTAACTCCGACAGCCTGTCTAACTCCATTTTTCTATCATTTCCTGTGACCACTGTAAAGTCAATATATAAAATGCAAAACAAAAAAGTTGAATTTGATTCCTAGTCATTTAATGATATGTTTTACAACATATATGACACTTTGTGTTTATTGCTTTGACTGAATGACCAATCTTTGATATGGGACTGACCTACATAGTGCACAAGAGACAGAGGATGAACCATTTCTTTTTCCTTCACGTGTTGGCCCTACAGTAGCTGTCCTGCACTCAGTTGTACTAAACCCTGCATAGCCTTGGTCTTCTTTGAGCTAATCATGATCCCTTTAACTGTCTAATCAAAGACATAAGACGGCAGCAATGGGCTTACTGAGCGGGACTGACATGGTCAGTTTTGTCTGTTGTGATGGTCCACCCAGTGCTCTGGCTGTGTGGTCCGTTCTTAGTGATTATGTGGGCTGGCTCACTAATCTCCACACAATAGCCAGTTATAATGGACTCAACAGTAAACCCTAAGATCTCTAGAAGTGGGCATGACAACCACCTGTTTGTCTTTTTTGTCACCAGGCCTCACTTCAGTCTGTTTTTTCTAAGATTTGCATTTAAAAGAAAATATGAATTGCAGCATAACAAAAGCAATGTCAGTGCAGAACATTATCTGTCACTCAGTGGTTGAGTAATACTGGGATCTCGAACGAAAGGTGTTTTAGACAATACACAAGATAAACAAACTGAATGTGACCTGAATGTCTATTCTAAACTGAAATATGAAAAAAAAAAAAAAACACACAGCAGTGAATAGCTACAGTATGACTACTGGACAAAATTCTGATTAGATCCAAACAAATGGTGGATATTTTAACATCACTGTAACATCTTCATTGATTGTCCAAAGGCTGTATTGCTGCCACTGTATGCCATTCACAGTATTTCTTTTTTTTTTTTCAGATTAAAGAAATAACGATGAGAAACAGTAACAAATCAAAAGGATCTAACATGTCTAAAAGCACTGGATGTTACACTATTAGATCAGGTTGCCAGACATATCAATGCCACCTTCCTGAAGCAGTTACGTATCTACCCGTCTGGTGCAGTTTGCACCTGGGCAATATTGTGTAGTTTAGTGCCAGATGGATTAGGATTAGTGATAAGCACAGGGCAGTTCTACTGGAACCCAAATATGGAGAGACGTAGTCCCTGAACAAGATGAAGAGATTAAGATGTGATGTCAGAGCCCATGGCATTCTTAACAAGTGCTAATTAATAGATCTGGACTGACCTCCAAAATCGTGATTTACTAGATACCCATCTAGCAAATTTCAACTTTGACCACGGACATTATACAGTCATTGAGTAATTTCCACTGACTGGATTTAATTAAATGTCATTTAATTCAACAAGCATAAAAAATAACACATTTCTTTGACCTATATTCTTTAGCATAACTTTTTTCATCATTGATTGATTTCAATATTTATCATTAATTGTTATATGTCAATATAAATAAAGTTTCCTGATATTCCCAATCAATCAGTTAAATGTTCTTATTTGAAACAAATTAAACACTGTAAACAGATGGTTTTATACACAGGGTCAGGGTAAATTAGTAATAAGATGCCTCACTGATTTAGCATCTTATTATCATTGTAGAACACTAATTTGTTTCAGCCCTTATCACATAGCTGTAGAATAATTGGGAGCTCTTCTCAATGAATCAAATTAGGCTGGATTAAGATTTGGTCCAATCAAGCAGATATTGATAGCTACATGGAAGTAGCAGAAGCACTACTGTGTCATTCCCTGTGTACAAGCTATTCAAACTATGTTCCAGGTTTTGTGAGCCAACTTCAACTCTAAATTAAAGACCCCCCTAGACTGCGTGTGTGTGTGTGTGTGTGTGTGTGTGTGTGTGTGTGTGTGTGTGTGTGTGTGTGTGTGTGTGTGTGTGTGTGTGCATGCATGTATATTCATGCCTATGAACATGGTATTTAATGTCCAAATTTTTACATATTTACATCTGCTGAGATGAATGCTGGGTAAGTTTGTTGGTATTTTCTATATGATAGAGCTGCTGATAGAGCTGCCAAAAGCACTGCACCTTTGGCAGCTGGCAGTTGTGACTGAAACCTCAGTAGCATCGTAGATACTTGGACGCTGCAAAGTCTTATAAAATCACTTTAGATGTCTAAATTTCATATCTGATTTATATGTTTATGATTTTATAATAATACTATAGAACTAGAGTGTGATCAACAACTGTTTGTGCATTTGTTAATCACCTCTCATCCTAGTCAACCCACACACAAAAAGTGCTTCTGCACCTACCCAGGCCTCAGTTGGCTGAAAGGGGCCAGAGGAGTCAGTGTGAGTGTGCGAGTGCTAACTAAAGCCCAGCCGTTTGTTCCTGTGCCAGTTTCGCGAGGTCAGCAACCCAGGATTGCTGCGGCCCCATCATTGGTTCAGCCTGTCACACGGTGCTTGGGTGCTGAACAGGCCCTTTATATAATCAAAGCAATCCCAGAGCCACTCCTTGGCTCACCTCACTCCCTCTGCATACAGTATATGTGCTCATGCAAGTGTAAAAATACACACCTACACATTGCATACAGTATGTGTAGGTGTAATTTAGCAGCAGAGTAGATCAAAATATCTGTTTTTTAAATATTAATGACAATACGATTTAGCTATTTCTATCTCATGCAGTACAGTTTCTCTAAACATCCTTATTTAGCCCAAAGATGCCTGGTTGATTATCATCAGTCATCTGTGCCTCTGCTGTATGCTGCTGAGCTGAGAGAAGGTGTGGTGCCTGATCCCCAAACTTGTAAACAACTCCTGTTTCCTCTCTGCCACAATACAGAGCTGAGACACAGCACTCAGTCTCTGTAAACCATGAGCAGTCCATCTAAAAGCCTCTATCCTACTACATGAACATGGTGTTGGAGGAGTAACAGCTAGTTGTTAATTTTGTCTTTCTATGTAGTTCATATAGTCCACTGTAAACTGCAGCTTTCCTTTTAAAAAATAGTTAACATTTGTCGATTGAATGTGGACCTCTAACCATTAGATTTTAGTTTCTCAGCCAAGAACCATTGCCATTATATGTATATCAATTGTAATGTGCTCATATTTCCTAGTGTTATGCCTATGTGAAATTTCAAACTCAGCAATGATAGTATTTCACACTGTAAGGGATGAACTACTTTTACAAAGTAAGATTAATATCTGACACTACTATTTGGGGTGTGGGTAAAATACAATTTAACTTAGTTCATTAAATATTACATTGTGTAAATTATTGTGTCACCTACACGACAGGAAAACATGTCTTAATCCTACACTGTGCAGGTGCTCACCTATTAATAGATTTAGTGCAGATTAAGCTTTGGAAGTTTACTAGAGTGCTGCTCAAGCCCTGTTTTTGTTTCAGTGTAGCTTTGATTGCGGCTTCAAATTTGACCCAAGGTAAAGTGCTAAAGTTGTATAAATTTGCATCAGTGTTGATGTGTATGGCCCATCGACATGCCTGCCTTCAAATGGGGAAATGCAGATGCAACTAGTTGCTTTTGACTTGATCTATTTTCACTATGTTTGGTTTCTGAATCTTTCTATCTGTAAAATAAACTGTGTACACATTTAGTTAAAGTAAAATCGTTTTTCAATACTGCTAAAATTAGCTGTTAGTCTTTTAACCCTTTAATCTTTCTTTGAAAGGAGATCACTGTGGATCAGTCTTCCACTGAAAATCCAGTACTTTGCCCTTATATCTATGTCTGTGTTTGGGTCTGTTTGTCAGTGTTTAACAGCTTTAAGATCAATTTAAATGTGTTTTCTTCATACTGTGAGAGATAAACCATTAAACTGCCACAAAATACTCCATAAAACACTTACAGTGCATGTTCTACTTGACATTTGCAAAAGTAATAATGTTCCGAATCTCGTATAATAATTTTTTTAACTAAGAATGACCTTAATATGGAAAGATTCTTGTAAACATGACAGTGGCCATCTTATATTGGATATTATAAAGGTTTAGCGCAATGTGAGTGTGCTGTAAAAATTAGGTCATATGTAACTGACACAGTTGAGAAATCTATTGGATATCGATAGATTCAGTCAGGTTGAATGAAGAGATCATCTCCAAAATCATAACTTATTCTTTTGACCCTCAATTTCTACTCATATTTGGATCATATTCACTTTCAGCAAAACTGTATTATGCTTGGTTTGTTTTATAACTATTTCTACCATAGAGAATATTGCAGTTAAAATGTGGGAGGGGAATTTGCCACATTATCCATGATGTTTTGAACTGGCAAAAGTTTACTGAAAAGGCACAACTATTTGTAAAATGGACTTCTAATAAAATTTCCTAGAAAGTATTTGGATGATGATGAATGGCAAATATGACTTTGCAGTAGTTTTCAATACTTGCTTGGCTATCAATGTTAGTCCAGTTCCATATGTGTTGTAGTACCACAGGTGTCACCACAGAAAATCTGGCTTACTGGTCCTTTTGTCTTTGTTAATACCTCACACCTGACGTCTGTCCAGCATAGGATTCTAACTCAGTATACTTTTTATTTCCAGCCAATGTTATGCACCCTGCAAGGCCTCTGAAATGAAAGGCTGCACTTATGTAACAGAGTCTTGGTGTGTGTCAGAGCTGAGTATGGAGTTGTGACTGGGGATCGGAAATGTTACGTTGCAGAGTTACGTGCAAAGTTTGATCCCGGGAATAGGCTCAAAAACCCCAGCAGAATTTAATGTAGCCATTCTCTCTGATAAGTTCAGGATCTGTCAGGGTTTCATAAACGCTACTGTAGATTGAGCAATCCCATGAGACTCTGTATACTGAATTCTAAATCCAGGTTATTTGCCCCACTAGATTTGTGTATATGTGTACAGATAAGATTGTTTGTACAATAATTGAAAGCATGGTACTAATAATCTTTCGGTCTCCAAAGATTCAATTACTGAGCTTAAAGTGCAATAACAAGAAAAAACACTTAAACAATGATTAAAGAGCTTTGTGTCAGAAACTGCAGCATATTATGGCTTTGAAGCATTTGCGTTATAGAGGATTGTGTGAGCTGTTATGCATGGCATAGTTTCAAGAGCCTTACATGGCTTTGGCACAGTATTACAGGTCTTTGCCTTGATGTCTCTGTAAGCAGGCATGAATTGGAGCTAGCAAAGGCCCTGGCTGTCGGCTCAGTCCCACCCCTGTGACACTGTTGTAAGTGTCCCCGGGTTTGAGCCTTGAATATTTTATCCAGATTTGACCTACAGGACTGCATGTGCATTATGCAGACATGGCTAGAATTCCCTACTCCACTCTTCCTCTCGCTCCCCCTCGCTCTCTCAATGACTGCATCAGTAAACAGACCCCAACAGACCATTTCTGATGCATTCTTTCCTCTCCTTCCTGTCATATCCTTATTTACCTCTCCTATGCTCTGTTCCCCCTTTTGTCTTCTCTTCCCTCTCCTGCAGGCCCACTGCTCCAGCCTTATTTAACTCCTTGCTGCCAGACCTATACTAGAGACAACAGCCCCATCCGTGATCGATGAGCAGCGTCTGATGCAGTCCCAAAGACTGAGACAAACAAAGCCTCATAGCTGAGGTCTCTGTGAAACACTGATACTGCCTGCAGTCACAATTTGTAGTGCACCCAAGGTGAATTGGAAATAAGGGAAGGGTGAGGTGAGAAAGAAAGACCCTGAGAGAACACATCAAGATCCCATCATCCTTGCATGCATCTCCCTATACCCATCCCCCCCACCCCCCCACCCCAATTCCTTACACCCCTCCCCTATTTTCAGCCATACAGAGGATGAATTTACCTTCTATCCAGGATTTCAGGCACTTCGTCATAGATGAGTCCCGGCTGCAACTCTTCCTCAGTGAAGGAGAGCCCAGACCGGCTGAGAGCAGAGACCAAGGCAAGGGAGCAGAGGAGGAATGCGTGTGCAGCCATTGAGACAATGAGAGGAGACTGCCGCCGCTTGAGCTCCGCTTCATAATCTGCTCTCCTAGCAGTGCCTGACTCCCATCTTCTCTGACTGGCAGTCACCATGGCCAATCCGCAGCGAGCAGAGCCGATAAGCGTGCGTCACAGTCCCCTCACTGCACTTTCCCCTCCTCCTCATCTCCTCTCCCTCCCATCCTACTCCCTTCGCTGTCATCCTCCCTCTGCCTTTTTCACTCTGCTCACCCTCCCACATCCACCCCTGTCCTCTCTATCTTCTCTTTCTCTCTTTCATGCACACATAGCCACAGGCAAGCCCTAAGTATAGACAACAGCTCATTCGTTTTCATAACACATTTCATCATACCTATGGTACCTACGAATAAACACACACACACTCGTCCACATGTAGACAGACACGGCTGCACACACCAACACGCTCTGTCACAGGAGCAGGCTCACAGACACATGGGCACACACACCTCTGGAAAATCACCTGGGACTGTCAAGGTCAGATTGTCTAGGAGGATGGGAGGATGTTGACATGACTTTAGATGGCCACAGAAAAAAAAAGACACAGAGCCATGACTACATGACCTAGATCTCCAGCAGGCTGCCACAATAGCAGAATTAATTCACTTGATCTATGTGTTGTTGTGAGCACTGAGAAGGCCTGCGGCTGAGAAAATTGTCCACTGAGGCTGCAAATATGGATGACAGGAGCAGCTGAGCAGCCGTGGAATGAGCTGGGAATGAGGGTCTAACCCTGAAGGCCCCTATGGCTGATCCCGTTTCCACTTATTATTAAGCCTCCGATGCATGAGACACCACAGGATCTTGATACACCCTCTCACATGTTTTCCATATGCAATGATGTGATGATTTTCAGACCAGAACATTAAGAGTGGTTATATAACCAAATGTTGTGCATTATTATGGTTGATTTTCACATTGATGCATGGCAATAATTCACACTAAAAGAGTGACTGTAGAGCCAAAGTTTAGCTGTAATATAATCATATCATATCATATCATATCATATCATATCATATCATATCATATCATATCATGTCATATCATATCATGTCATGATTAATATTGAGTTAATTATTAACAAGGAAATATGTTATTTTGGGGATATGTATTAACCTGTATTTAGAATGACATGTTTCTTCAGTTTGGAAAGTGATGCAGACCACACTTACTATGCTAGGTGCATCAACAACATGTCTTTATAATAATAATAATAATAATAATAATAATAATAATAATAATAACAACAGACTTGATTAAGCCCTCTGGAATGGAAGGGCAAAACATAGTCAAGGAACTAAAACAAGTCCAGTTGCCACTGAACAACCTTTTTTGAGACAACCATGACCTGGATGACTGAGAATCTTCACAGATATAATGATAAAAATGTAATAATAATAAACCTTCCTGTAGGACAGGTCCACTTTATTTGAACAGCTTGAAAAAAGGGATTTATTTATTCAACTCAGTTCAATTCAGTTTAGTCAGTCCTCTCAGGGCAAGTAAGTTAAGGTTAGTAAGGTTAGTTTAGCAAATATACAAACAATACAAATATCCAGTATAACAGTGTAACTGAATTTAATGTTTCTGTTTTTCTATTATTCTTCTCATGGATTTAATGCAGAACAATTACTGTATGTGCATCCTTGTCTAATAGTTTGTAGGACTATCATTCTGTATGCAAGTGTTTGTGTGTGCATGCTAAGAGTGTTAAAGTATTGCTGAGGCTATGAGTAGTCAGCTGTGTGTCCTAGGCCATACAGTAACAGGAGGTGACTAAAGGCTGTCTCAGCCCTCTGTCTGTCTGCCACGGTCATTTCAGCAGGGCAGTGTGTCAGTCTACTGCAGGGAAAGTGCAAACTAGATAGTGACAGCATCGCAGAACATCCCACAGGAAGACATTCAAGTGTGATTTTAAAACGAGATATTATGTTGTGGTGTCTCACTACATTAGGGCCAACATTACATACCAGCCCACTGCACATACTGGACAGACAGGCTACTATTACAGGTAGTTAGTATAGACAGTTTATTTTACCGTAACCACAGTCTTATTAAACTTTTCTTTTAAATACTGTTATGAAAAGGATGTAATTAGAATTTAGACAGAAAGATTAAGATTCAAGTGAGACTATGTAAAATAAACACAATTTTACTCTTACCTTCCTGAAAAATTGAATTCAGCAGCAATGAGACACAACCTCGCCCATTTTAATACACTTGCGGTTTTGCTGAGTGTATTACTTATAATGGCAAATCTTAGTCAGCTTTGGATATAAATTACAATATTAGTGAGTGTTAGTTTCATCAGCCTCATTTTATTAAGAAGTAAATTGTGTGTTACATTGCCTCATGTGGGAATTAACAGAATAAACTATAGCCTTGCAGCATTAACAGTATGCTACATTTGTAAAGCTTGTTATAACTGTTGAGAACTGTCTCTTGTTCAGAATATCAGTTGTGTTTATTCAACTCAGCAGTTTTTTCAGGCTCCAGTCTGTGTTGGTGTTGTATTGGGATTGGATGTAAGGTGCACTTTGTCTACCCATTTCATGAGTTTATGTTTTGCCCTCTCTTGGTGAGTCATACAGCATTTTAGATTACAAAACAGATCGATCATACAGAGCTGTGGGGTTACTGTCTATTTATAGGTATGCTCTCATATCCAACTTTTTAATCCTGCTCTTTATGCCCACATAGAACACTGAGGCCTGCAAAACACAGGGTGATGTAACAGGTTGAGCAGTTTAAGATTGCTCTACAGCATGTGTTGATGATATATGACTGCTAATCGAGCAGCAAGCATGAGCATCTGAGCCCTGCAGTGCTTACGCTGTAGGAGCATTAATCTACTACTACTAATACTAAACCCTGTATTCATGAAGAGGCCTCCAGTGTCGTCGGAGGGTAAGTGCATCATGTTATGTTAAGTGTATTTCTGGCAGAAAACCTAGAAAAAAAAACACATTTTTGATCATGTGCTTTTATTAGTAGTTATTTTCTGTCAGCCACAACACTGTCCACTGCTTCTGTTGCCTTTCTTTGGCTGATGACCCAGACACACACACACACACACACACACAATCTTTCATCTTCGAGACAAGATCAGTAAATGAGGCAACCTAAGCTGATGACACTTGATACTTAAAGTGAGTAAAGGTATTAATTACATCTCTTTTGTCATGTTTCCTCATCTTTCTAGTCACGTGGTTCTCAACAATCACACTTCCACTTTTCAAATGTGTGAATTTAATGGCAGAATGAACAGACAAATTATTTAAATAAAAAATGTCACCACTGAAGTCTAAATCCTGGAAATTGAATTGCATTCATCTAGACAGTACATATCCCCAACAATTATGAAAATAGCCTTTATAAAAACAAACCTATTTAATAAATACAGAACAATCTCCAGGTACTGTAAGTGGACTGTTTGCTGATTAATCTGGTTCCATAACAAGCTTAAAAACTTTCAATTTCTTGCTGCTTCATATCATATAGGCATTGTCCTAAGCAATATGATAAATGATCATTAATAATAATTCAATCTATCAATACGCAACTAAATAATTATGTTCTATAAAGCTAAGAAACTAGGTCTTATTGTTTCTCTATGTACTCTGTCAAGATGTGTACAGAACCCTTTGTTTAAAATAGGCCATGTTTCTCCATAAATAAACATAAATTCCGTCTATAAAATTCTATCAACGCATAAAACTCTCACTATACTGTTTTTGGTTCTATTAACCAGTAAATTTCAGACAGTTTTTCTATACCTTTAAGCTGGCTGGATTAATCACGTGATATTACGCCAACAAGAAAACCTCCACGCAGAGAAATGCAAAGATTTGATTGGCTGAAACCTGTGAATGGAAACATTAATGATTAACATTCATGTCACACCGCTGCAGTTTCATTCAGTCCTTGGTTTTCTCTCAGCTGGTGCTATGGCAGACAGCGCCACTTGAGGGTGCTCACATACAATACAGCTGTATGCCTGCAATTCTCCAGTCATACGGGTTTACGTCATGAGGCACAATGTTAACTTAAGAAATGTGAAGATATGGTATAAATCTGAGATAATCATCTGCTCTACAACACAGAAGGCAGTTTCAAACTCTGTTAAATCACATCTAAGCAGTTAGCTCAGTGGCAAAATAAATAAATCAATAAATTAAATACATTCAAATTAGTAATACATTACATGTTAATATGCTAAAACAATTCCACACCAGAGAATTTCTGTGACAATATGTAATTTTTAAGCTTTTTAGCTGTGCGGGTAACTCTTTCCTTAGTCAAATAGCAGCAAGAAGTCCTATGGCCAGAGATCAGATTCAATTTCCCATCTACAAACTAAGCACCTTGACTGATAAACTCACTCAAACAAGGATGAACACTCAAAATAATACATTCCAAATGCCTGACATGAAAAAAAAACCAGAATGTCTAAGAAAAGTGGCTTTTAGATCATGAAGTTGATGATAATTGATCAGTCAACACAAATTACCTATATATGTATGTCCTAATGTGGCTGCCCTAATAATAATTACATTAGCTGTCTAATACACATATTTTCTTCTTCCTTGTCTCCTTTCCTCCAAGTCACAAAGGCTTTGTTACAGTGAATGAAGAAAGACAAGGAGAGGCAGACACTCATTTTATAGCTTTTAGGTGAACTGAGGTCTTTCACAAGATAGCTTACTAAAAGACACTCCATAAGAATGTCAGGTCTTCTAGTAAAAAAGCTGAACTAAATCTATACACAGTGCTTAATCATAACAATGACCACTTTGTTATCAAAACACGATATGAAAGTGGTAAATGTAGTCACGGCTCTACAGTATTCTCATACCTGACTTATCTAAAAGAAAAATTATAAAACCACAGATCATATAAGAAGCACAGGTTTATCCATATATAAACAGTATAGTCAAACTAGACAACAACTATCATGCCAAGTCTATGTTTATGTGACAGGCGTAAAGATAGTCATGATAATATTTCCTTACTTTGTTATGTGGTTGGATAAATAATTTTCTTTCCATATGATTTGATTGTCTATGAACTAAATGTAAGCGAGAGGCACCAGACTGTAAAGAACGGAAATAAACCAGTAAACAAATAAATAAGTCTCTCTATATAAATATAAACTCTAGAATTGTCCAGTAACTATGGAGTTGGTCAGCGCTTGATCAATGCACACAAATATAAAACGGCAGTCCTGGAGCAAATAATCCGTTCTGATCGAGGATCAGCTTTATCCTCCCTTTTGCCATGAGGCAGAAAAGGTAAAATTAACCCCGGATCAGCACCTAGAAGCAACAACACAAGTCTATAAAATGCGCATAAAAGAGAAAAGGCACAGAAACACAAACCCACTGTAGAGTGGAGTGAACCGACAGCAGCAGTTGTTGGGGAGCAGACTGGATGAAGCTGCAGGTCTGCTTACTTAACATGTCTGGAAAAGAGCAGAGATGTATAGATTCACCCTTTCTTTGCTTTGTGGATATGGCTGCGTCGTTTCCATTCTTCTCCTAGTTATGTGTGTGTGTGTGTGACCATAGACTTGTCAGTCACTTTAGCCACAGCCACATTCAGCAGCTGATAAACCAAGAAGAGAGGGTTCAGTCGTGTTCCTGAATGCAGCCCTGAAGACAAAGAAGCTTCTTCTTTTGATCATAACTATTCCTAAAATGCACTGAGCACCAACAGCTGTTGTACCTAACGTCCCACAAAAGAACAGGTCTACGCTGTTTTCCTCCACTGCGTCTTCCAGATTAAAATGAAGAGGGAAGCCACTTTATGCACACATGCATGTAGTCCATTTTATTATACAACTCATCTTATTTCATCACACCTGACTTCTCCCGTGTCGTTTGATTTGTTGCCTTTGACTGCACAGGTTCTGTCTTTTCACCAACCGTCTTTGCCACAGTCATATTTGCTGCCACAGACATTTTACTCTCTTGCCTCTTCTTCTCCTGTGTGGCTGTATCTCCAGTGTTGCTAGTGCTACGCTGATGGACAGATGTTGTTTTCAAAGGGACGAGAGCTTTGCCTTGTGGCAGATGAGGGTCTTCTCCTATGTTGACAGTGAGGTTGGTATAGAGTGGCTCCAGCTCTTTGGAAAGGAGCTCGTAGGTCAGAGAGTTGAGGCCATCAGAGCGCCAGTTGAGCCTGGTCCTTTTCAGAAGATCAAACCTAAAAAGAAAGACACACAGACTTTATGGGAAACCTTGTAATTTCCCTACTTGCTTTCAGTTGTACCAGAAGATTGATGCAAATCTCATGCCTATGCTGTAAATTTGCAGCCAGTGCCAGCACATAACCCCTGTAAAAACACATTTTCACCTCTGCTTTTGAACAGGCTAGAGTCGAGAAATGAGAAAAAAAAGATTAAGAAAGCTTGTCGTGCAACATCTTTTTGTTTTGTTTCTTTTTTATCAGCAAGAAAATCTTTTTCAATCTAAAACAGTAGAAATTGCTGGCACCACAGAGTGAAGAGAAGAAAATGCCAACATCACCAAAACAGCATGTAAAAAAACTAATACAATCATTACTGAGGAACTGAATAACAAGTTGGGACAAAACGGGAAAAACAACATAATTCTGATGCCTGTCTCTACCAACAGGAATGAATCCAAGACCAACGTTAGCTGTAGAGGGGCAGTGATTAATTGCCAGACAGAAATGCCATGTCAAAATGATCCCACTAGAGTAGAAAAGTCCCTACATGAATGTTGTGTGTCTGTGTTCATCTGTACCTGCGTGGATTTTGCTCATTGCCTCTATCTCCTTTATGCTTGATCATCTTGTAATGACCTATGGCCACTGGGGGGCGCACAATCTTCATGCCAGACAGACGTACTCTGGAAAGGCAGCACGCAAGAAGAGTCAACGGGAACAGTGGATTCTCAATAAAATGAACTGGAAAACTGATCAAATACTCAAAGCAGTAAGTCAGCTCTGTCAAAGTACATGTAGCAGCTAAGGGATATGTAAAACCAGAAAAATAAAGAAAAACAAGGCACTGAGGGTGACTTATGAGAATAACTAAAATACTAAATACTTCTATCGTCTATAGGTGGTGGAAAAAACTGTAGTTCCCTTTTTCCATCTCACTAATGATGCAAATATCCTGTATATTACCATTTCTTAACTTTCAAACATCATGCACAAATGGAAAAAAAAACATATTAGGTTAAAAATATTGTCATTTTGCTTCATGTTACAATTTCTGCAAGTTTTTGAGTTATATTTTTTCTGCTGCATATAGTGCCTCTCACAACAGATTGCTGAATGCTAAAGTAGATAAGCAAGAGAGAGAGAGGAGAGACAGGACCACAGAAAAGAAATGAGTCTGAAAACTGGTTAAAACTTGTAAACACACAGCCCAGCCCAAATCTGTGAGCTAGTCCATGCAAACATACTCACAGGGCCCACTCCAAGAGACACACAGCAAAGCCACAGCACTGGGAGGGGACGTGTAGATGAAAGATGATGTTAGGACACATAAAGCAAAAGTCAAAGAAAAGGAAAACATGTTGAGGTGAAACTGCAAACATGAGAAAAAAAAAGGTGAATGATTAAATCAAAAGACAGTAAAAAAGTGAGTGAAGCGGAGAGGATTAAATAGCTGCGCATGTCATTTTGATGTTGAACATCTGTGCACATATCTCATGTCAACATGCACATTTCATTCAGTCAGCCTCCTTACCTGGCAGCAATGTCATCATCCTCTCCGCCCCAGCCCCAGTACTGGTTGGGGAAACCATTCATCTTCATGTACTGGTCTGGGGTCACTGCAGACACCCCACCAAAATACTGTGGGTACGGCAGCCTGGGAGGATCATATCACCAATACACAATCTTGACATTAATGTCTCTTGTATTTTTACAGGAGTCCATCCAACCACACATTCGCACTGTGCATCTACCTGTATCTGAACTTGTCCATGGCCACAGACAGATGTGTGGGGAACTGCTTGTGACAGGTGTAGGTGTTGTGGTCGTTCTCAGGCAGCAAGTCGACATCATGCAGGAAGATACAACTCCAGTCTTCGTCTCTGAGGGCTTCCCGCACCCCTACGTTAAGCAGCTTGGCTCGGTTAAAAGTCCCATTCCCCCACTAAAGCCAGAAAATGGTAAAGATAATACATTAAAGATAATATTACAATACAGAAATGCAATATTAACAAGCAAAGCCTGTGGCCAGTACTCATTATTATTGATTGGCTAAGGAACAACATCAAAAGCATTACACAGGTAGTGGTGGGCAGATTAAGCCTGATGAGGCTTTGGGGCTTTCTTCCTTTTGTTGCAAAAACGATTTCAAATTTTGAGGATCAAACAAAGCAAATATCTGGGGGCTTGTAAAACTTATAGCAGTCCTTAAAAACAGGCTGAAGCATTACACCTAGCTGATTTTTACAGTTTTAGTGTAATACGGGTGCAATAAAGTCCAGAGTCAGAGTGTTATAATTAAATCTTCAGTGCTTCATTAAAAGTAGACGTTACTGTGCTATACGGGCAGCAAAATAATTAATAAAAGAAATACAAATCCAAAAAGAAATACAAAATATTTTTAGTGCTACTAAATAATAATAATAATGCTCCTTATGACTGTACATTTCATAAGAAGCCCTTACTACTCAGTATGAGGTGGAAATATTCTTTCTACTACATCTCCTCATGTCTCAAAGATAGTCTCTTCTTATTTCATTAATGCAGCTAAACTAAGGACATCCTTCCTTAATGTTTCCCATGAGTCCTGCCAATACAAGCTACTGACATTAACAGCAAAAACATACAGCTAGTAAATCATTTTAAACCAGCCTGCACACAAACACACTCAAGCATAACCTCACCTGCTGCACTATATAGATGCTGTAGTGGATCTGCTGTCTCTGCAGGAAAGGGTGGAGGTGATAGAGCAGGGCACGGAGGTGAGTCTGCCGGTTCCGGTATGGCACCACTATTGCCGTGTGGTGGCGGGGTTCACAGTCTGGAGGCCGGTAGCGTCCGCCTGGCAACACTAGCGGATTCCTCCGTCTGATCTCCTCCAGAGACAAAGGAGAGTAAAGATGGACAGACACAGGCCCAACTAGAGCAAAAGAATGTAAAAGGAGATAGAAGAGATACTGATTGCCCACCATTTCTCATTTTACCTTTTTTTTTCTATATGTCTGTGTTACATATATCAGGGCACTCTCACACACCCAACAACGGGGACGGGATCTGGCAGTCTTTCAGTGGTACTCCTGTGGCAGGGGGTCCAGTGCCAGAGTTGTGAGGCAAAGGAGGTGGTACTCCCAGATGACTGAGGTTAGTGTAGACGTCGTGAGGTCGAGAGTAATCAAACTCCGGCTCTGAGGTGTGCACCAGGACAGACACAAGTCCTCTGAAGCCCCCAAGGGAGAAATACAGCACAAAGGCAAACTGGAAGCCCACCAGCAAAGCTAGTGTGCACGGAGAGTCCAGAGAGCGTCCACAGCACGCCATAATAGAGTTGTAGAAATGAAGTGAACGTGAGGTTAAATCTTACTGGGGGAAACTGGACAAAGGGGAAGGAGGAGAAATGGGGCATAAGCAAGTGGCTGGACAAGGAATGTGGAAAAGGAGGCAGGAAATGAACAAGGACAGGCAGAAGGAAAGGAGGGGAAGGAGGTCTGAGGTCAGGTTCAGGTGTGCAGATGATAGGTATCCATCTATTGGAATGGATAATAGTAGTGGTGAAGCTCAGTCAGCACTGCCATCACCTTCCGATCATAGACGTCACTGGAAGGAAAGAACACAATAACTTAGTAATTTACAATTACTGCTAATTATTATTATTATTATTATTTCATTGTACCAGTACCTGCAAACATCCAATTAAAACCTGTCCTGAACCAGAAAGGATTCATTCTCCTCCTCGTCCTCTGTTCATCATCAAGCTTTCTGTGAGAAAAAAGACCTGAGTAAGTAACAGTGCAGCAGCAGATCCCTCTCAGATCTGCTGTGTGGTTCACTCTGAGCTAAAATAAGATGGGAAACGACAAGCAGCTACAATCAAATGTCATGTTTATTTATTGATTTGATTTGATTTTTAAGGGTTTACTATTTTCATCAGTGACATTTCCATGCAGAGCATACAGTATGGAAGATAAGCTGAAAATTGTATTAATCCAACATCACAGTTCCCTGTTTGTCCAAACAATTACATGCTATAGCAAGCCTTGTGAGATTGGACTCATCACTGGAGGTGCTAAAGATTTCCCGAGACACCAAACAGGAATTCATGGCTATTACAAAATAGATCACCGGAGCTATGGAGGAGAAACAGCGCTGTGGTTATCAGCAGCCTACAGTTAGCCGGCTGCTAGCCTGTCAGCGTCTATCGCCGGGCCTATACAAGCAATGAAGGAGAGTATTTACACGACTAAAGCTAAATCTTAGTAACGTTTATTCAACAGGATCGCTGGCTGCACGCTTTCTCCGATCGGCCACACAGACTGTTTCTCCATGCAGTGATTTTTAAGTCTAGGCTCCACTGAAGACCTGCTGCACCCGTCGACTTACCAGCACATCCCTGCGACATTTCAAATCCGCCCCCCGGCTTCCTCTGAGAATCAACGGGCCCATGCCACCGAGTGGACGCGATGGACCAAAAAATAGTTTCCCCCCCACCCCCCCCAGATGTTCGTCGCTCCTCCTCTTAATCTCTCCTCTGAAGCGAAATCGCTCCGTAGCTGCTTAAAGTGCGCTGCAGACGCACTCGCACGCAAGGGCATCGCCGCATATCCGTCCAGTGTCAACAGGCAAATGCGCTCTTCCCCATCGAAACACGGCTGATTCAGTCGGATAGGCTGGGACGCTGGGCGCCGTGTTTCAAATGCACGTCATGATATTGTCAGTGATATAAGCAAATATTAGACATTACAAAAACAGTGGTGATTAGTTTTTAACTGGATGTAAACTGGTGTGGAAGAGTTTGGGTTGTACTACATTTATGTTTCATCCAAACGTGATCAAGTTTTTGGACCCAAACATCCCCAAATCTTGTCAAAAGTATGGAGTTCATAACAGAACACCAGTTAAATGTATGATCATGAAAATTAGATAATAAATACAATCTGACTTATTACAGTCTCACTCTGTTTACATATTACAAATTTACTTTGGTTTATATTATTCTGTCGTTGGGAAAATCTTGATAATATTATTAAAATGCCTCCAATAGTATATTTAGATTTATATAGGTTAAACTTTTTGCAAATTCCTCACTCACCCTTCAGTACTGAAAATAGTCTAAATGGAATATATAGAGGATGTCACATGACATTGTGAGAATGCAAAAAACAACAGAAAAACAAAAACACAGCAGTCTCACATTTTAACCACAAAGCAAAAAAAAACTGTAGTACAACCACTCGAGACATTGTGGCTATAAAAAATCTCACTTAAGCTTTATTTGTACTCTATTGACCCTGATTGACACAAAGACTATTTTTGCTTTATTGTCTCTTTATTAATACCAGATGAAATGCAGATTTTCAAAATTCTGATAAGAAATGCATGACTTTTAATACACTACAGTATGTCTGAAGTATTAAAATATCATCAGCAATACTCTTATGTATTTTGTGATTGAATACCATTAGTTACTTGTTGTGATATAATGTGTGTAATGTAACCATGTGTGCAAGTATGGGGTTTTATAAAACATCTAATTAGGGTTATTATCATTAATGTTATTTACAAATCGTAGTATCATCCATTAAAAGCTCTGCATTTTTGATATAACCTTTATTTCTCACACAGCATCCAACTCAGGGGCATCAGTTGTTCTCTGGCGTATTGCAGTAGGCTAAAAATGTCTTTATTCACATGCAGCAGTAGCTTGTCAGATTACAGAACAGAAACAGGACAGAATACTTATGGCTAAAGTAGTTCCACATACTGTAGGTCTACCAATGTAAACAGGCTAACCCCCCAATAACCCTGAAGCAGGAAACGCATAACAGAAAAACTGTGCAAACAATGCATCAACACTACTATTATCTGTAGCACTATGTGAACACACTGCATTCACTGACTCAAAGCAAAGCAGACGTGTGTTTTCTCTAACTGGGGCAAACCCCCACTACCTCAGTGTCCCCTCAAGGAATACTGGATTAAGCTATCATACAGACAACTGTTTAGTAAAGGCACAGAATAGACTCCATACACAGGCACACTGGTAGTTCAGTTAAGACAAGATGTTTTGCTCTGATGAGGGGAATTTCAAAGTGTACCCTTTGCCCTTTTAATCATTCAACTGCCATGATATATACACAAATGCTGTTGAATTTATGATATACTTGACCTGAAGTTTTGTACAATTGTTTTTGTGTAAGTCTCTGGTGGAACATTGCCCCAATTCTGCGACTAGTTGTTTACATTATACAGTACAGTATAATCACAGAGTTGAGGGCACAATGGCTTCAGACCAGTGAAACAGGAATAATGTGATGGGTCTCCCAAATCAGCAAACACAGAAAGTCATAGACAGCACCTTTTTATATCGTATATAAGAAATCTATTATGACATCTATTTTTCTCACTGTCTTAACCAAAATATTAATAAGACAAAAATGACTTCCATCACAATAAGCACTATTGTGTAAAAAATATAATGAATGCTTCACAAGTTTTCAGTACTCATTTTCATCAATTTATACTGGGAAACATGTTATTCTGACACTGTTTATTATCTGTTTCATTATTTTGAAATGGCAAAGCTCCAAAACCTTAAATTCAGAAACACAAAAACTCAGATGAATTGCTATGAGTACTTTGCTTTCTACGACCTTCAAACTCTCTTTGTTTCATCAGTTTATTGCCAATCATGTTCATCATTCGCCAGAAAACATTAATTATAATAAAAAATACTCTTCTGAAATATTAACTCCCTATAATCTATCGCTCAAGTTTTTTCATTATTTAAATTATCTGCTCCTCCACCACCACCCCTCACTCTCTTCACCTTTTCCACCTCTCCCTGTCTTTACTTTTTGTAGTTGCCAAACTGAATGGCCAGCCGGTCGCCGACACAGCGGAACGTCGCAGGCTGAACTTCCCAGTAGTTGACAGGGTTAGCGAACAGGCTGATGCCGTTATAGAATGTCCTCTTCATACCAAACCCTCGAGGGCAGAAGTCATTCACACCCACCTGGCTGATGTTGTTGGAATGAAGGTACACCACCTGGAAAACAGGAGTTGCAAAGCACAGGGTGAATAGGGCATCATGTAAAATATCGGATCTCAGATGTTTATGAAAGTTGGTCTCACCTGTAGGTATTTCATATCTGGGAGCCCAGTGGGAACACGAGTGAGGCGGTTATTGTCCAGATGCAGCTCTCTCAGCATGGTCAAGTAGGACAGACTGCCATTCTCTATGTTGCGGATATGATTGAAGCCAAGGCCCAACCTAGAAAAAGTAGAAACGACAGGGAAACTGTGAAACAGGCAGAAAATACTGCACCGCATGGTGCATTTAGCTAACTGCTTAGCTGTATTGATTATTCTCATCGCAAAATATTAAGCATGTTGAGAATTAGAGCCACAGCAGTCTGACAATACTCATGTGACTCGCTGTCGAAGTGTGTAGAAAGGAGTTGAAAGAAAAGTGAAATCTGATCTAAACAGAGGAAAGAAGAAAGGATATGATAAACTAACAGTGCTATCTGGATCCTTTTAAGTGGATTGTCAGTGTAGTTCATATTAACACCCCTAAGGGGCACTGCTGACTGGGAATGTGTATTTTGCTCTAACCACAGGATCATACATAAATAAATAAGAAATGAAAGTAGTAACCATTACAAGTGAGAGTGATGTGTAAGGGTGGAAGGTACCTGTACAGGTTTCTGTAGCGGCTCAGGTCCTCCAGTTCTACAGCCTGGATCTGATTGTGGTCCAGGTGAAGTTCATGGAGACTCTCAGGGAGATCTGACAGACAAACACCAGAGTGGCTCCAGTTTAGGTGACATTGGATTTTGTCCATTCCTTTTTATGTTCTATTACTTTACTTTATTTTTATCCATATGGACACTTTGCTTTGTGGTTAGAAGTACTTAAAAGGTCATTTGACATTTGCACTTAGTCACCTTGATAAGAGTTATGTCAGCATAAAAAGTGTAAAGCCGGGGGAAAAACTTACCTGGCTTGGTCCTACACATACAAAATCTATTTATAGGTATAAAAAACACTATTTGTAGTATTTCTTGACCTTTGGGCAGTGGTTTTCTGATGTTTTTGTCAGTTGCCGGAACCATTGTACATTTTCTTTTTCTAAGTTTCAGTATCATACAATGATATAAAGTCTTTGTTCTAATATATCTTTTAAATGATTACCAAATCACTCAATTCTGTTCTATCATTTTACAAACTTTTTTGTAAACACAGTTGTATGTTTGACACACCATTTCAGCCACACAGAGGAGTTGTTACCTTTTGGCACACCCGTCAGTTTGGCCTCGGCTATACGCAGAAAATTCAGTTTCAGTCCCTTGAAGGCTCCAGGCTCAAAACCACTGTTCTGGATGGGGTTAGCTCCCATCTCTGCAAGATAAACAGAATATTTGTACGTGAAAAAATACAGTCAGTTTAATCTCATAAATCTAAGAACAAAGTGACACTGGTGAGCACTATAGAGAAAGAAAGTTTAAATCAGCATTTCTGACCTATACAGTTCATGTTGCGCAGTCCTGCAAATGCCCCAGCGGCCACCTTCCTGATGCGGTTCTCATGGATCCTTAGTTCAACAAGCGAGGCAGGCAAGTTCTTGGGGATAGTGGTAAGCAGGTTCTTGGAGAAATAAAGCTTTTGCATGCTCTTCAGAGGGACAAATGTTTTGGGATGGACTTTGGAAACAAGGTTATTCCTCAGAGACAGACCCTGAAACAGTAACCAAGGATAGTCCAAAATCAGCCCACACTTTAGTCAGAAAGAGGAAAAAAGCAAACATTATACACAGAATACACAAAAGTTTGTTTTTGTGCCCTATAACCTATACTGAATGTGTGTACTGAGTGATTTAAAACAGATCCAGCAGCATTTGTCCACCAGACTGTCTCTCTACTTGTGCTGGCTGGAGAATGGAGACAGATGATGACTGAAGTAAACAGACTTTAAAAGAGACGTTATTGTATAATGTCGTGAGTTTCCTAAGCTGCCAGACTTAATATTGCTTTTGGTCAGTCCTCTTGAATAAGGGTCAGGAGGGGCAAAGCCTTTCTGCTAAGAAAGTCTGAATACGCCCCTTTGACTTTGGGCTCAAAATGAAATACAATTAAAGCTCTCAGTGTGAAGGGCGGTGGAAGGAGGAAAAGAAAGGAACTGAACCTCTAAATCCTTGAGGAAATGGAGAGTCATAATGGTATACACGACTGATGCTAATATAAGCTAAGCTGAGACCAATGCACATTCTCAAAACGTGCTGAGCTGATGCTGAAATGGGACATTATGAATATGACCAGACTGTGTGTGTCTCTTACATATAAGTTAGTAAGGCCTTTGAAGTCATTCTCTTTAAGCTCAGTGATGTGGTTGTTCTGCAGGTCCAGGAACCTGGTGTCTGAAGGAATATTCTTTGGCACCTCAGTCAAACCTGAAGACAAGACACAGAACACAGACGTCATACTACTTCGGTAGGTAACTGTGAATCAACTCCCTAAAAACCAGTTTCCTTCCAATGGGCAAGCTCTTAGGATATCTTAGTCAGACATAGACTTTGATAAATAAATAGTCACTGTGTGTTCTAAAACCTAAGGCCTAAAAATTAAATCAATCACACTCCCACATGAACTCAAATGAGCACTTTGTGGCTCCTTGTCTATTATTTTAATGCGAGGTGGACATACACACAGCCATGGAGGTCAGGCTCAGATGGATTCAAAGCAGCACATGCTGAGATTACTGGTTTGTCACTGGCAAAGACATGCACAGACACAGAAACACAAATTCCCTTTGCAGCAGATTGACAGACAGACACCAGATGTTTTCCATTTGGTTTCCATTTGACAGAGGTCGCAAAGGATTTTACTCAACTATGCTACGCAAAAACCATATATTGACTAAAATGGAGAAGGGCACAACCCTGACACATACAAGCAGAGAAATACAAGCTGTGTGTGTGTTAATATGTGAGATGTGAAACGTTTATTGCTTTGGGGAACATAAGTGTCTTGTGACAGAAAAACCTGCTGAAAAGTAGTGAAAGTTTGCAGTTAACAGCTGTCGTGGTTAGGGATGTTTGTAATATAATATAAATCGTTTAGCAAGCAATACATTCATAGTAGGAGAGTAGCATCACGAAATACACCTGCATTATTCCATTGAGGGATTGCTGGAAAAATGACTTAGCACACGCACAAACGCAGCAACCAGTGATATTTAACAAACCCACATTACAGAGCCACGTGGACTCAAGTGTATCACATGTGGTAAGTGGCGCAGACAGGCCACCAGTAAGCAAATCCTTTACCAGGCTTGACTTCATCTGGACCACAGCCATGATGCAACCAAGCCTACTGGTGAGAAAGCGTCAGCTGTCCCACTGGGACCCAGTCTACCACTTCACCACATCTGACCCACAGGACTCTACCCAGAGCTGTCCATCTATAGTTAAGTTTAGATATATGGCTTTGGCTGTACTGCGCCACGCCCTCCATGCCACCACACAGGATCAAACCCTCAGTTCACTCTGACTCTAAACCTCATCTATTCAGTGCTAAAAGATCTCGTGCAGTGACTGAAAAGACTTCAGAAACTTTATAATATACTTTATCTATTAATTAAATAGCACTATAAATTCATTAGTTGGGGACAACCTGACAAGTTTAAATTCTGAAGACAGTGTAGGGTTTAAATTACCGTATAAACCAGACTCTCTCGCTACTGCTTACTTTTCTCAAATGAGAAAAAAATGTTGTTACAGCTGCTGTGGAAGCAATATGACTTTAGAGGTGCAGAATGTTACCAGGTATATTTGTGTGGTAGGAAATATTTACCATTCAGGCAACACCTGCAGCTTTCAACATGCATCCTGTCAGCTGGAAAATATGCCTGAATCAAACCAAACAAATATAATAAAAAAAAGAAAAAACTTTCACCGACACCCTTATTAACTGAATCCCTTAACCTTCTGAAACCCAAACCACAGGGCTTCAACCATATCTGCCACAAATCTCAAAGCCTTTACCACAAACTGACAAAACTAGCACTCTCTTAAACCCAAGCACCCTTCAACACAAATACCCGACATCATGTAGGGATGCACACTGACAGGAGACAGACGCCACCACCAAAATACATAGGTTCTAAATAAGCACTTCACATCTCGGAAATTATATGCTTCCACATTTACCCACTGGAGAAAGACCAGAGACAGTAAATATATAGAGCTTGTAAAATGATGATTCGTCAAAACCATTATGTCTAAACATGGAGAGCTTATTAGAGTTATATAGCCAGTATGTTGTGAGGAATCTTTAGACTGAATGAAGTTTCTTTGGACCTGTAAGAATAGACTTAAGAAAAGCATGCACTTGTTATATCTGCAAGCAGGAAATTGTAGTGTATGTTTATATGGAAACATGACTAAAATTAAGTCACAGACAGACTGTAAAAGTATCATGAAAGTCATATTTTGAGGATGCTTTGTTTTGATTTGTCAGGAAACGACAGCATATTCATTCAGCATAATTCATAATTATTATTCATATTATTAGCCTCTCATAATCTTGTTTAAAATACACTTTCAAGCATCTTTTTCTTATATCTCTCTTCCTAAACTTTACCATCCATATCTTTTAATCCTCTCCTTCATCTTAAAATCTCTTTGGACTAAAGCATTGTTCCTTCCATCCTCCCCTTGTGTTTTGGGTGTCCATTAAACTTCCTGTCATTAAAACAACATGAAACAACTCCATAAGGACAGTAAGGAAATTATACACTTTCATCTCCTCCCATCAAAGTGTCCTTTTTTGTCTACTATTAATACTGTCTTTCTCCCTACCTCCCTCCCTCCCTCTGTCCCTCTCTTGATCCCTTTCCATCTGTTATTTTCTCTTTCTTTCTTCCTACCCTCTATGCTCGCTTCTCTCTTTTCTTGCTCTGACCATTTTTCAGCCTCTCCCACTCAATATCTACACAGAGAGTCTGGAACACAAAATCTCCTGAAGACATGCTTTCCCTTGTAAAAATACACCAGCATTATCTCAATAAAGAAATTCCTTTCTTAGATAATACAACAAAGAAGGGAGGGTTTGTTCTCTGGAGCAGTGAAAGTCATGCAAGGCTCTGGGCATGATCACTCGCTCACTCGCTCGCCCACTCACTCACATTAGCCTAATTAGTTTTTCTTTGTGAACATTCTGGCACACTCACACACTGAGAAATTATAACAAAGCATCACAGACACACATCTCTCTGTTGTTTGTCTCACTCTCACTGACCGAGGTCAGAGCACTGGACGATCCTGAGCCGACAGTGGCAGCCGAAGGGGCACATGTCAGTGGTGGGAATCTCCTCTACAGCTGAACCTTCCTCCTCATCCCTCATCATAGCCATCATCCCAACGCTGTCCATACTGTCCATGGCAAAATCCCAGAAGCCTTTCTGCTCGAAGGGCAGAGCAGAGGAGCAGGAGAGCAGTGAGGCCACACTTAAAAACAGCAGGAGGGAGCAATGTGGCAACATCTTTTCACCTGAGCAAACAGAAGAAAAAAACAGAGAAACAGAAGCATTTTTATTGAATATAAACTCAGTTTCCAGCTTATTAATTACCCTGGCCAAAATTTATGCAGTCTGCTACAACAGCTCTACAATGAATTCTACATCCATAAAGATTATAACATCATTTTTGAGATTGTACATATTGTGCTGCTGAATTGTCCTGTAATATAATTACTGTTGTTTCTATCATTTTGTCCATTACATTGCCCTTATCCTACAGGGCTCCCAAAAGCCCCAAGTTCCCTCTGTGTCAAGTGATTTTGGTGTGTCCTGCATTATTAGTTCATCTGCAGGCTTGTAGAGGAGCTTGGTGGCAAAATGTTTGTGTGTGTTTATAGTGTATGGTTCATACCAAGTGTAAGAATTCAAAAGATTAAATGCTGAGAGACACACAAAAAACTGTGGTATGGTTATTCCAGCATAGAATTGTAAGGTCAAACAATGATGTTGCCATGTGTGGACTGCTTTGTGCACTGTATTTAATAGGAACATGGGGACAACAGAGTTGTCAGAGGGTGGGAGGTAGGGGTGTGTGTGTGTGTGTGTGTGTGTGTGTGTGTGTGTGTGTGTGTGTGTGTGTGTGTGTGTGTGTGTGTGTGTATGTGTGGTGGCAGTGTCAACAGGGCCAACAGCAAACATTTTTGCCACCTACCAGCTTTAGCCAGCCATTAATTGCAACTTAGGAGAGCATATAAACATTGGAATATGGATAAATGGTCTGCTTGCCCTTAATTACAAGGCCCAACTGTTTACGCCACACCAGGCAGACCAGGACCTGCAGGCTTGTGAGGAGAAATGCAATAATTTCTCCTGGTAAACTCACCAGAAACTGACTCTCAAAATGAAAGTCACTTCAACCTGACTGACAAAAAGGAAGCAGATGACGTGCTTCCTGCACACCTACTTAGTTTATAGGGGAACCCGTCTTTTCCTACTGGCCAATCAGATAGAAGACATAACCTAAGCAGTGGAAAACTATGTTCCTGCAACCAAACAAGGTCTCCATTCATGTAGTCTGGGTGTGCAGTTTGTGCATGCACAAATGTTTGAGTGTCTTTGCATATCATGAAACACAGACTCCATGATGTCATAGCTGTGCGCGCACACACACACAGTGAGATCACCAGACATGTAAGCATGTGTGTGTATCTATGTTTGTTGTTTGCTTTATCCTGCCTGCATTGACCTAGCTAACAGCTAAACCTAAAATCTAATTCCTAGAAAAACAAATTATTACCAGACCAGGAGGAAACTGTCAACGTTAATCCTATGAAGCAAAGCCCAGTCAACAGTAGACCCTAGGGTGACCCTATAACATATAAACCCTATAATCTCTAACCTTTAAGTATTAATTCCTTCTCTGATTCCCAGCTCCTTAATCCTAGAGAGGGGAGGAATGTCATGATGCCAGTGGTTAGCATAATTTCCAGAGAAGTTTGAGAGTCATGTTGCAACATGTTTGAGTTTTTAGTGGAAGTTAATCTGGTCTTTTAGCAATATCAAAACCATGATACTAATGAAGGAAAAGGGAAAGCATGAAGAGGGGGAGGAATGAAACAGAAAAGGAGTGAAGGTTGAGAAAGAAACTGACAACACAGAGAAAGATAGGAGCCATTTAATCTACAGCAGATCTTAAAATGAAATGTTTGCCTTTTGTTACTAATGTGTGTCAATCCTTTTCTTCTACTAAATGTGACACCGTTCAAACTCTTGGTCGTTAGCCCTGACTATTTTACCTGTGTCCTTGAATGGCCTTATAGGGAGACTGCAGTATCAAGTCTCAAGCATTTCCCCAGCTTTTTAATGTTGGAGGAATGCTTCTCATTCCATACTCCACACAAATATGCTCTCTAAACTGATAAATGGGTTTTGAAAGTAAAACAATAAAGCCTTAACAAGTTCACAAAGAATAAGAGAAATACATGACTCTGTATGCAATGAAATAGCAACCTTCAGCATTTGTATTTTAATCTCATATTAGCCCAATTTAGCTTTGAGGTCTGAACTATAAAGAACATCAAGTGCATGAGAAAACTAACCATTTTCAGACTGTACTTCAAAGTTACTTATGCAATTGTCTGCAACTGCAAAGCACTTTTGCTCTACAGAAATAACAGCATTATTTAGGAAAATCACTGCAACAAGGAGCCTGTGCATGATGTAGACCTGACCTGGAAGAATGAATAAGTGGCCTCCGCAGTCTGCTCCCTGCTATAAAAATAGCTGCCAAATTATAACATTTTGCAGAAAAGAAAAAAAAAACACCACTAGCCTTGGCTTGGCCAGAAGAATGAAGCCAAAAGGACACAGCTAGGGCATATATAGTCAGCTTCACACAATGACACGCAACACACAACGCACACAGAAGAGCTGGAATATTCACAGAAGACACCACCAGACTTATTTGAACACCTACAATTTCTGCAACTTGTGCTGTGCAACATAATGGGAGGTATAATATTGTAAATCTCAAAATGTGACACCCATGGTCTAATCTGCGGAGCCTTTTTCATTGGTCAAACCAATGATTTGGCTGCCATTTGTAGAGTTGCGGTATTGGATGAAGATTTGCAGAGAGACGCGTTGGGGATGATAGAAAAAAAAGACAGGAACAAGAACAGTCCATCACCATCCAGGGATGACGTGTAAGGGAACTATAAACACAACATGACAATAAGGCTAAACTACATCCCTCTATCAAGTAGGCCCTCTGGCTGTAATAACCACTTTTATCTAGCTATGGTGTTTATGAATTCCTCTCCTCTCGTTCCAGTTAAACTGTGAGCCAACAAACCAGTCTGAGACAAAAACAAACTAAAGGGTTCAATCCTAATTGTTGGTGCTTTGGCTCTCCTTTCATCCAAAGGCCAAGAATGGTTTATTGGATGGATGGGTAGCTATTCCTATCTCCCTCTGTGTTTTTGCCCCTAAGGAGCTATGGAGTGTGAGGAGGTGCAGACAAAAGAATGGCAACAAAATTATGAGGCAGACAGAAAAAAGCATGGGAGAAGTGTTTAAGTGGCAAGTCATAGATATAAAAAAGTGTCAAATTAACCCCTAAATTACAGGTACAAAGAAGCAGTAATATCTCTGTTGTGCAATAAGGTCAAGCCTTCCCACAAAAGTGGAGAGTGTTAAATGATATTAATCCCATGGTATTGCAATGAGATGTTTAACAATCAAGTGTCACATACTTTTGGCCATATGGTGCATTCAGAATCGTCCTAACATTTAGTGAGACGGAAACTTCACGCTCCTCAACAGCAATAATTATTTTCCTTCAATAAAACAACAAACACACATACATAACATGACTATATGAACCTCTAAATGTGGTTGGAGCTGTCACAGCAGGCGAAAAGAAGACCAACAGTTTTATGAAGATTTGAATTCCAGTGGTTTACTACTGGATTAGAAAAGGGAAAATATTCAGGGAGATTCAGGGGTAGCGTATGAATGGATAGATGTCAAATGACAATGAAACACAGCAGTGTCAGTGAAAGCACCATCTGGTGAACAACGCATTCTACAAGTGTATTGGTTGTTTGAGGTTCCCACATCAGTCATGTGAGCTTAACTTTACATTTCCTATATGCACTATCCATCAAGTGCTGGGTACCTGTCAGCTCTCACATCCACCACAATTGTACTTTGATGTGACTAAAGTTCCCACAAGGCAACCCTTGCCCTTATCAAGCTAAACAAACATATATTTGAACTAGACACTTGTGTTGCCAAGAATAACCATCTCCTCAAGATACAACTCACAAAGTTTGTTCTCCCACGACCACAACTGAGTAAAATGCAATCACTCTTACCACTCAACTAGTGATATGTACAACCCCCATTAAATTACTACCATCTTTTCTCTCTGACAATTTATGTATTTTTTTTATTATCTTTTTTTTTATGTTGAACTCTAAAAGCTAGAGGTGACAAAATGTATGAAACCTTTCAATGTTAATCAAACATGAAATGGCTTGTTTAAGCTATGTATGAGGACATTAACTGTCTAGATTGTGTTGGCAGTCTTTTCAGCAGAGTTAAGGTGGGGCACAGAGCTTACCAAGAGTGCCACACACACCAGTACTGAATTGGCAGATGCCACGTCAACACACGGTATATATATGTGACATGGCTAAGTCTTGCAGAGAATAAATTTAATCTGCTGTTTGTTTTCAATATTGTAGCACTGTGTGTTGCATTCTTCTCCAGCGCTTAGCTTATTATGAGCACAATCTTAGATGCAATAAACTCTGACACCTAGAAAACAACAGAAAACTCACACAAACGTCTGCCTGTGGGAACGCAAGTGAGCTCAAACACACACTCACATGTACACACACCCATTCTGTATGTAAACAATCTAGTTTGGTTCCAAAATGATCTGGTCATTTCACTGAACTCCCTCATTTCCTTATGCCATGTCTCCTTCCCTCCACACATATGAACACAGAGACAAACACACACACACACAAACACACAAGCCAAATTTATGTATACACAGGCTGTTAGCGCTAGGCGGGTCCGGTAGGAGCAACGGGTGGAGTTAACTGCCCCAGCGGCTGTAATTTGGTGACTGCTATCCCTAAAAAAGGAACTGTTTGGCAGCTTTTCTGTTGCCGCCCTGCTTGGATGTGGTGGCAAGCAGCTCAGTTCTGCAGAATCGGAGCCTAACCAGAGAGGAACAGAGAGTAGAGCAACAAAAAGGACCAAATCAGTCAACAACAGGAGCACAACTGACCAGAGGTTCCATGTGTGTTGACCGATGACCTGCATTCAGTATAAGCAAGCTGTGAATAAAGACTGTAAACAATGGTTACCAAGCAATCATCAAATTTTATAGACAAAATATGGCAAAAACAAAAATTCCAGAGCACAAATTTAACTGTACACTGAATTCAAAATTGTAATACTATGGGAATACTGAAACTGATCAACAAGTGTACAAAGAGCCTTCACAGCCTTCTGCAGGGAGAAACGTGAGCTTGAATATGAAATAGAACAGTGAGACAGTGGAGACAGACAGGTAGATGGACAGACAGGCAATGAGAGTCACAGAACAGACAGGCGAGCAGGTGTAGGGTGATCAACCCACAGGATGGATAATAGGCAGTCAGAGAGGAAGGTCAGGAAACAGACAGATTTAGACCATCATTTTGACTGTCTGACCACTGACTCTAGAGTCAGAATAACTGTCTTTGCTCTGCCTTTGTGCAGTAACCTGAGTCACCTAAACACCCAGGCAGGAATGGTATATTGTACTTGACCATTACAAAATATGGAAGTGGTAAGTTATACTAAGATTCCTGCCAAATAGAGCTTCTTAGGCCACAGTTCTCTCAACACATTTGAGTCTGAACACTGTATATACAGAGGCTGAATTTGAGGGTAGCATAGGCCTGTATCCCTGCAGGGGCTGACTTGATTGGTACTTTTCACTATAATTATTCTCCCTAAATGATGATGCAGAGATGGGCGTAAAAGTCCCACTATAAATGACATGCGTTACACTTAGAGTCTAATGAGAGAATAAAAATACGTTGATTTCAGGATAAAGTGGGTGGAGAAACTGAAAGGTTTTACTTAGATATAATCTTCTATAACGACACTTCCCATTAAGTGGCCCTTGCGCCATCTAGTGTTTATAGAAAGAACTGACAGATAGATTACAGCTTCAGCTACGCCATGCAACAGGTAGCATGATAAATCGATAATGTTAAAGATAACGATAAAAACAGCGATGCAATGGGTTATGTGGTGCAACCTATGTGTGAACAACGTGGTGTTTCAACTTAAGTGAAACATAAATCTTAGCAAATTAGACTATTAAAATGTGGGTATGACATTGCAAGTTGGAGCACATCTGTAGTACAGTTTGTGGTATGTTAAATTTCAAAGTCAGCTGATATCACTGCAATATCCCAACAAAAAAAAGTCTGCAGACATCATATTAACTTTATAATTTCTCATCTTGGTCTAGTATTTATATGTAAGTTCTCTTTTTAAGTAAAATCAGTCTTGAAGTGAAAATGCGTCAAGTAAAACTCCCCTACCTTTAGGATATAAGATAAAATCCAAATTCCAAAAATAGTTTGAAGGGTCTTTTTTCCCCTCTGAGCGTCAGATTATCCTGGAGATTTTAATAAAATGTCCTATATTTTCATCACATTTAGGGATTATTGCGGCATTCCCCTGTGATCCCCTGACATCCAGCCGCAGCTCCTCCGCTACTGCGTGCCACTGCGAACTTGTCAGGGCACCGTGTTTCTACGTTTCAGTCCAAACCGAGGAAATGACTGAGGACCGGGTGGGGGGGTCGAGCCCATAAAGTTAACAAGCCTCCCTCCTTTCTCCACTTTTTGGATGGAGGAAATAGGAGCAAGAAGGGGAGGAGGAGGAGGAGGAGGAGGGGAAGGAGAAAGGGGTGTGCTATCATTGTAACTGTTACAGTAAATAAGCCTAAGAAAATTGATGACAATACAATTACAGAAAACCTTGCAGTATTTGCAATATACTGTATTATAAGGGTGACAGGAACAGACTATATGATGATGTCAAACAAAATACAATAATCCAAATGCAATAAAAAATTCAGCCTTCTGTTCTTGCACTGTGTCAAAAGAGTGGAAATTAATGACAATGCTGATTTCACTTTTTCGTGGGGTGGTGTTTAGATTTTTATTAAACCAAAGTAGATACGATTGCTACAGAAAAAAAATAAAATCGCAGAGAAGTTGACAGGGCACTCTATTTGTGTCTGAAGTCTGTAACTGCCATGTTTAATTGTTCTCAAAGACAGTTTACATTTTTAAAAAAAAGGCAAATAATTTTTGCACTGATGAAACAGAAGCTAAAATATGGACATGTCTGAAACATCTAAGTCACACATTTACAATGCACAGTGGCTCATATAATTACATTTTCAGAAGATCCTGTTCTTATACAATAACACCTTGATGCTGTGTAAGTTTTGCTTAAGTCATAATTTGTTATTACATTGTTGGACTGTATAAGGAAAATCCCACGTCATTGTTCCAGGGAACATTTATCTATTAACACTTGTCCGTAAGTGTTAAACTGACTTTTTTTTTTTTTTTTTTGGTCTTAGCATCAGTTGGTGTTTATGATGTCTGCTGAGTCATATTTCACTTTTTTTTTTTTTTTAAATCAAACACTATTTAATTGCATAACACACCAACACATTTGCCTTTAATTAGTACTGAGAGAACATGGTGATACTACTAGGCTCCACCAAAATCATGGAGCAAATGTATTTTGAGGACTGTGATTATAAAACATATGATTTTGTGTCTTCTCACAGTTTTCTATTAAATTTTGTTTTGGCAGGATAAAGTGTTCTTTTTACTGACTCTCTGATTTCCTCTCCATATTGCCAGCACCCAGTATGAGGCAGCGAGTTTGGCAAGCCACACCATCTGGGAACTTTTCTGACCCTGTCAGAAAGTCGGCCACACAAACGTTTGCGCACTACCCTTGAGCTCGGCCGCTTTAGGACACTGAGCATCAAATCATGATGGATGATGAGACTGACAGTCCTGTCTGTATTTTTGCTCAGTTACAAGCCTTTTTTATTTCTCAGAGAATGCAATATCCATAGTGGTGGAAAAGTCATGCAGACGAGATCAATGCCCTGCAGGGCTGCTGGCAGTGAACAGAACTTTGAGTGACTGAAGGCCTTTAAAGATAACATTCCTCCTTTCTCTGCTTCTTCTACTTTCTCTAATTTTGTAGCAACCATCTTTTCCTTTGTTTCCAGCTACTCATTTCTCTCTCTGCCTATCTCTCCTTCTCTCTTTCTCTTTCTCCCTGTGGTTCAGTTGATTATGGTGTTGGTCTTTAGCTACAGGGCTTGGCATCCAAATTAAACTTTTTGTCCTACGAATGTTCAACTAAAGTGTCTCCAGAGATTATCACACCCACTTGTTAGCTCTTGCGTAGGTGCTGCTACACTGTATAGAGAGAGTGTGCATGTGAGTCTCGATGCAGGAGGAAAAAGGAGAATAACATTGACTTTTTCTTATTTGTTTTTTGGAATGGAACATAATAAAAATTCATTTCATGCTTGTTAATGTTGTTACTGACAGGAGTGACACATCAGGGGTCATGACCAAGTGGTTAGCTCTCATACACACTGCAGAAAGGACCCAGATAGTTGAGTCTTTACACTGGAACCCACTCGCATGTTCTAGTAAAGGAACTGTCCCTCCAGCCATCCTCTTTTTCATTGTCTCACTTTATCTGTTTGTGTCTAATGCCCATCAAGAAAAAAAAATCCTTGCTCCTTTTCTCTGTTTGTACTAGTGTTTTTATTTTATCATCCAGTACTCCCTCCATCCTCCAATAACAAACACAGGAAGCTGCTGTCACTGGGTAGAACAGACAGTATAAACGGGAAGACAAGAGACAGATCTCCACAGTTGGCCTCATACAAACAGGTTCTTGCCTCAGCTCAGCAGGATTCGAAACATCTGTTGGGTGTGATGGGATGTTGGTTTAACAGTTTAGCCTTATCACATGTCTTATGATAGATGGTTCTGAAGTGACAAGCCTGTCAAATCTGAGAATATCCCATGTGACAAGATGTGAAGCAGAGGTTTAAGGATTTAGATTTAAGATTTAAGAGGAAGCGTCCATCTGTGCAAAACTATAAAATGCAATGTGCAAAACATGCCCTGATGACTTAGGCTGTTCTTGTGCAAAGTTTCAGCACCTCCTTTATCTGCAGAAGCTGCAGTATAAATGTGAACGTGTAGTTTCTTAGACAGTAATGTGCTGTTTGAAAAATTACACTACAATTATGGAGAATGGACACTGCACCACATGCACAAGACTGAGAACAGAAATCTATCGTGATGATACACCCAGGCAGAGAGAGTAAAAAGTCAGAATATGTGCATGTGGCTGTTCATATTACAGATATTTAGATCATACATGCCCTGTGCTCTTATTAACGTGTTAAGTTTATCATTCGCTTGCCTCTCTTTAACACAACTTTGTTCTCTTTCTTCTACAAACTGTGTCCCTCTATTTCTTAGTCTTCCTCCCTCCCACTGACTTTGAGAGTGTGTTAGTAACCCTAACATCCACGGGGGACCTTCTGTTCTTCACTCAGAGATGTAGCAACACTGCTCTCTGCACGGAGTCAGCAAGTGCACAGCCTGTAAACTACTTCCTACACTGAACACAGCTCAACATTTTAGCAGTTTAATTATATTATTTTCTCTAAGTGATGTCTGTTCAAGTATTGAATTGTTTGCACTAGCATTAGCTCACATAAAATATTTTGCTACAGTGACAAAAATTCAATTCAGGTCAGTTTTATTTATATAGCGCCAATTCACAACAAAAGTCATCTCGAGGCACTTTACATTGCAAGGTTTAAGACCTTACAGAATATAGATAAATACAGAGTAATGTGGAAAACCTAACAGTCCCACTTGAGCAAGCACTGAGGCAACAGTGGAGAGGGAAAACTCCCTTTAGCAGAAGAAATCTCCAGCAGAACCAGGCTCAAGGTGGGCGACCATCTGCCTCGACTGGTTGGGGTGAGTGGACAGAGGAGAGGGGGACAAAGAGGACGAAGCAGAACTACGGGAGAGAGAAGACACACAGTTAGTGGCAGTATTGGCATATGAGTTCTAACTATAAGCTTTATGAAAAAGGAAGGTCTTCAGTCTAGTCTTAAAGGTAGAGAGCGTGTCTGCTTTCCAAACCTTAATTGAGAGCTGGTTCCATAGGAGAGGAGCTTGATAGCTAAAGGCTCTTCCTCCCATTCTACATCTGGAAACTCTAGGAACCACAAGTAGACCAGCGGTTTGAGAGCAAAGTGCTCTGCTGGGGCAGTATGGTTCTATGAGGTCTTTGAGATATGATGGGGCCTGATAATTAAGTGCTTTGTATGTTAGAAGAAGGATTTTAAATTCTATTCTAGATTTAACAGGGGGCCAATGGAGAGAAGCTAATGTAGGAGAAAAATGATCTCTCTTGCTAATTCCAGTCAGAACTCTGGCTGCAGCATTCTGGATTAACTGAAGGCTTTTTAATGCACTAT
>JAUBNQ010000026.1:14097347-14110653 GCA_032353495.1 Ctenopoma kingsleyae | reverse complement strand
ACATGTATAAAGTGAAGAGAATCGGTCCAAGCACAGAGCCCTGTGGAACTCCATAACTAACTCTTGTGTGCATGGAGCACTAAGATCTAACAAGACAAGTATAGAGAGAAGTCCGTTGTCTGAAGCTGAAAGAAGATAATTGTTGACTTTGACCAGTGCTGTTTCTGTACTATGATTTACTCTAAATCCTGACTGGAAATCTTCATATAGCTTGTTCCTGCGTAACAAATATAATTTTGTTGCAGTAGGATTTCATGTAAAGCAACTAACTACACTGTCTGAATGTCATGTTCACTTTGTGTTTCTGAGATGTCAACACGATCTAATCTTTATGTCCTCATCAGGACTGCATTTAGGTTAAATAACAAATAATCACATCATACTTACATCTCGTCGCTTTAGGAATTTGTTCTGTATTTTTCTGTGCTGTAGATTTGTGCATTTCATGCTTTCATGTCCACTGAGACACAGATGATAGTTGCGTAGTGATAAACACCAATAGAGAGAACACTGAGATCCATGGAATTTCTTTCTAAGTGAGGTTGACAGGACACCAGAGCTCCTGTGGCTTTTGTTCCCAAACAGGAAAAGAGCTTTGAATGTGCTCCAGGTCTCTGCCTTCTTCTTTTCATCTTCTCTGTTTTAAATTTCCTTGCCTATCCATCTTAGCCACAACTTACTGAATTCAACTTGACATACTGTAACTAGACTGTCTCAATGTTCCCATATCAGCTTAGAGAAGAACAATTGCTGCATTGTTTATTAAAATCCAGCTTGTTGTTTGTCCCTTAGTTCCACTCTAACCTAACATGCTCCTCACCTTTTTCCCGGCTCCTCAACAAGCTAACCCAATTATTTGCTTCTCCCACTCCTCTCACACATACATACTTGGACTGCAATTGTAATATACATTCCTATAGTGACTGACGTCACTTCTGCATGTTTGGAGGTCCTGAGTTGGGCCCCACTTACAGTCCAAGTGACCTTTTGTGTTTTACTGAGCGGCTAGTGGTAGATGTTTATGTTGGAACTCCTCTGGTGATACAGAACCTGCATAATGTTTATATTTTCCTTCATAATGGGGCCCTTAAGTTCATACTGTGTCACCAGACATTTTCACTTTCTCTAATGGACCTCCATGCTGCAGTCCCAAAATCTAACAACCTCAAGGACTCATACGTAGACATCCATTTATTTCCATATACCATGAACAAAAGCTTTTCCTATAAGTGCTGTAGCTACCTCAGACTTAGACTAGAGACATGTGTTAAGTCAACATATTCTTAAAGTATCACAAACCTGAATAAACAAGAGAGTAAAACCAGTGTTTTGAGTAGATCCAGATCCCTATAATGTGTTATCCTTTTTACATTTCCATTTTACATAATAATCAGACTCATAACTGTGTAGCCTAAATTAAACATTTGCTTTAATATATACCAAAAATTATAGTAATTTCCCTAATGATAGATTAGGTGTGAAAGAAAAAGATGGGTTTGGAGATGTTAAAATGAAAACTCTGACTGGCTGAGCAAACTACACAATAAAGCTACTTTGCAAAAACCCTGTCTAATTTTAGGGTAATTATAAAGATGCACAAATGAGATGAGCGGGCAAAAGAATGATGCAGAAAAAAACAGAAACAATTGTGTAGCTGTGATTATCATGCACATGTGCATTTTATGCTTGAATCGGTCCACGTATTTCTATGCAGTCCACTGATCATATGAGTTCCCCTGCTGTGGATGCAGGACCAGTCCATGCGCATCAGTGAGGCAAGAAAAGGCATTTGGAGGAATCTTGTCTACGTCCAGCAGATTATTTTCCAAGTGGACTGAAGTCAAGGTGGTGCCAGAATTCTGAGGGTGGCACACTCCCCACCGTCTCACCCATCTGAAATTACAATGACAACACAATGACAAGACAGCAAATATGGGGACCAAATGAGGAAATCAACCTGCTAACATGTGTCCACTCTTTTCTTTTGCCTATTTTTCTGTAAGATCAATAGCTCAAGTGTGTCTCGTGTAGTTCACAGATAGAAAAAAGTAAATGACACGATTGTAACAAGCAAGCAAGCATTTCACTTATACCTGCATTGTTAAAGTCACATCTGATTTTTAGAAACTGACAACCAAAAATGGCAGTTTCTACCTGATCTGGTTGTTGTCCAGCCTCAGCACCTGCAGGTTTTTAAACTGTCGAACACAGCGAGGGATCTCCCCCAGGTGATTGTTGTCCAATAGGAGCTCTCCCAGGGAACGGTATGTGCCAACGAAAGAGAACTGTTCTATACCCTCATTGCTCAAGGCATTGTGGGATAGATGGAGGGACTGCAGCCCAGGCCGCAGGTGACGAAATGTGAAGGTGAGGATGTGACTAATGTTGTTGTGTTGGAGAATCAGTTGACGGAGAGAATAAGGCAGATTCATTGGGACAGAGTTGAAGCGGTTGTAGGACAGGTCCAAAACTTCCAAGAACCTAAGGAAAAGAAGAAGTGGGAATCTCAAATTACTCTCAAATGAAAACTTTACCTTTAGATATTTTAGCCATTCGAGCTAATTCAACTCTGATTCCAAATCCACAGCAGACCTCATGTTTTATTGCTAATCGACTCCTGCATAGTGTTGTTGGGGATTCAGATAGCAGTGAGTCCAGAGTGGGAGGTTAGGCTGCTGAGGAAATAGGGGGAGCAGCAAGGGAGAACATAATGGAGCCTGGGGGGTGCAATGTACTGCAAGACAGTACATTTGACAGGGAATTAGTGGATGAGTGGCTGATAAGGGGTATTAAAATATTTGGTTTGCAGGAAATAGTATGAACAGCAATAGAGCGAGGACCAGATGTCAGTCTGAGGCGAAGATACAGTACAAGGGTTCAGTGTTTTTGTTGGAAGATCCCATACAGCTGTTGTGAGTTTATAGGACAGCTCACAGCAGCAGAGAAACCACATTTCCTGTTCTGCCATTTGTAGACCACACTGAACAACCAATAGGCTTAGAAGACCCTCAGGTGACCAACCAATGACTTGACTTGACCAGTGAAATGTGGACGTATGAGGAGAAAGGGAATACAGGGTTATGTGGAAGACACTTGTAGTGGCATCTGTCTGACTGACGTCTTCTTCATTAACTCTCAACCCCTGAATTTTACAACTTGCAGGTTCCATTAATCATTGGTGTTTGTGGGTTGTTTGTAGGTCCATAAGAAAGATTAGATCATGTTTGACATTGACAAAAGGTTAAAATCCCTAAATCATAGTTATGATGATTCATCAGTAATATAGGAAACATGGTTAACATCAGACATTATTGGTCAAACAAGCAAACATCTCTTTTTAACATTGAAAACAAATGCATGAGCCAACACTCACTGAGTGCACAGCAGGCGTTTTGTGTAACGTATACCTACTGTGTCAGTTATGGATTCCTGTAAAAATGTGGTTTCTGCTTGAAATCTAAAAACCAAAAAAATATAGCTGTTCTCAGTGCCAGATCAGACCTATTGTGTGCTGCTGATTTGTATTCAAAATCTTTGCCAAGAAGCTCAGCAGCAGTCCACTGCTGCTTAGAGCTCCACATGGTATTAATGAGTGGAGGGACACACAGTCCTCTTGTCTCTAACACCCTCTACACTCCTACTCACTGGCACCTAAACACATATGCACACAGTAACACATGCAAATACCAGTGTAATTACAACATCATATAAAGAAGCAACACTAACACATACACAGATAAATAAATTGATAAACACTGAGAGGTGCCAACATAAGAATTTCAAATTGCAAATTTACAAATAACTGCAGTTCATACTGCACATTCATACAAATGCACACACATGGGTCTAGCCACTCTATTTCATTTATTACTTAATTTCTAAAACACTTATATAAGCGCACACAACAGTTACACGCCAACAAAGGGCTTTGTGCACATGAATATGTGTATCCTTGTTTTGTATGGACACACACACCTCACATAAGAAAGTTTATGCAATTTGGCAACAGTTACGCAGTTTAGTCACTGTAGCCAAGCAGAGCAGCTGTGTCACACAGGCCAGACAGACCAAAAATGAATGGAAACAATAGAATGATGGATGGATGATGGATGGCTTCAGCTACTGTACATCACATCATCGTAGTGCAGGCTTCTGTGGACACTGATTTTATTAAAAACAGCTGATATCCGGAGGTATTGTAGGCCATTAGTCACATCTGTTACAGACTGAATCACATTTGGATTAATTTAAAAACTTAATATGGCTCAAATCATTTACAGCAACAGTACTTAGTGTATGATACTCATCCACTGTGAGTATTCAGCATGTTAACAAATGTGGCGTACTGTATATACTGATGTGTCAGACTTCTACTCCCAATATAATGTTTTTATAACTAAACAGGAAACTTTTAAAAGGAAATCTAAGATCACTTAAATTAAAGTCAGAGGTTTTCACTTGACATCAGTCTGTAGCTTTAGCATAAATATTGTGTTTTTTGTGTAGTGTGTGCATGTGTACCTGCTCACTCATTTTATAAAATTGTTACAAAACCAGTTTGTACTGGTCCAATGATAAAAGAGCTTTTGTAAATCTAAACACAGACACTCTAAAGACAGCCTCTCTATCAAAATAACAAAACTAATAAAAAGCCAAATGGGCATAAAATGCGTCATTCAATTCCCCAAAACTGCTTTCAAAACAAAATAAATAAGTTTGGGCAGTGCAATTTAGCTGGTACTTTTCAAGTTGATGACACATTTACAAGGCTATGACTTTAAGATTGAAGAACATGCAAACAAATAACAAGATTACAATCATTTTCCCAATTAAACTGTTTTAATGTTGTAAAAAATGTATTTGAAACCCTATTTCCCATAAAATAGTATTAATTTCGGCTTTTGCAATTTGTGGTATTTATGTAGCTTCAATCAGTGGACGTAATTTAAAACAAGTATCGGTGAACACATGGTATTTGGCGTCTGATGGTTCACAGCTCTGTTGACTTGATGAAAAGTGAATATAGAGGCATTAAAGACTGAGAACTGACAGGTTTATCAAGCTAGGAGAAGATTGCAAACAAAAGTGTGTCTATTTTTATATGTCTGTTCAGCAATAACTGTCACTTTTACCCGAATACTTCTTTGAAATAAGTCAGGTATTCTAAAGTTCCCTTAGTAAAAAAATACTGCATCAGCAAAAGTCACCCAGAATATCACTGTTGATAATGTGTGAGGAGCATTTTAACTACATGATACTCTATATTGATAGTTTAATCTATAACAATGCATCATATGTTACTATTTCAATTTCATAATTTAAATTCAAAGAAGTTTATCTTTGAATGTAAAAGCTAGCTGTAAGTAAGACTGTAGAGGAGCAAAGCTTGACAGACACATCTAAAATACAGCATAAAGCACCACGTAAAAGCTGTGCATGAGTACAGAACTGTAGAAACTATAGAGTTGCATTCCTTTTCAAAAGTGGAAAAGGAATGTCAAATCATTTTATGTATGTTTACATGATGTGCACAAATTGGCACCAATTTTAAAAACACCCACATGAACACAAATATGTTAGTGTTGAACTAATATGGGACTATAGAAAATAGAAAATAAATATAATAATAATAATAAATATACTTGGACCGATCAGAGCTCTGAACAAGGTATACTGGCAGTAAGCCAAGTCTGCCTGAGACAGGACCCAGAGTCCAATTTTCACTTCTCAGTTCTCAGTGACCTTTAATATCCTCCACTCATACCTCCAATTCTTAAACCTCAGCATGAGGCAAGAATAACACTGACGTCATGACATGGAACAGAGTTTCTCCACTAACCAGAACCAGCACACTGCAGTTTGTTTTATCATTAGGTAATTTACTTTTCATTACATTTCTCAACCACCCAGTGTCAATTTGTCCTTACACGCACGGTTACATAATCAATAGATTCATAAGTAGTTCAAAATGCATTTGATCACTACCTGCAGAATAACATTAAATTCAACAACACAGATGAGCCTTGTTTAATGTCACTTGGGTTTCACTAATGACCTTTGCTCTTTATGATACCATCTCCTGCTGAGTTAATCAAGTTCATTTGAGTCCAGTTGAATTTGAGAGAGCTGCAGCCATAACCAGTAATAACATGAAGTTTCAGGCGTCAATTATAGTTGAATCAGTAGTCAAGTGAAGGCTTGTAGTACAGAAATGATGACAGCAAATTGTCATCACTCTCTCTGTGATTACAAGAGCTCATAATTTCTCTTAAATACATTTTCTCAATTTTCTATTTCTTCATTACTTAATCTTCCGTATAATCAATCTTATCAGTAGAATCCAAAGTCTCTCCAACTACACTTTCATGTCTTTCTTTTCTTTTCCTCAGTTTTCCCACTATGGTTCACAAGGATCCCAGGGAGCAAAAAAAAACCCACTGGAATTCACTATATTTAAACAAGACACACACTCTCACACATACTATCTAGACACATTGAGACATACAAAAACGTATGCAGACACACCATTGCCCTCAAGCTCCCCTTCACACGACTGCTCATTTAAGTACACAAGTACATCTGTCAGAACGCCTGTGATATATGTGCACAAATGCATGCGTGTGCACTTAAAGTTAACAGAATGATGTGTTTAGATTCCCCAAAAAACTCCAGTCTGCCCTCTTGTGGCAGATGGAGGGACTGGAGAACAGTATTTTAAAAAAGAAAACGTATACGTAGCTCAGGATGGATGGATGAACATACTTGAGATGGGTCCAGGCGTGGGTAGCGATGCTTTGTTCATGCAGCAGGTTGTGATTCAAATCCAACACTCTCAAATGGATACAGCTCCTCAGAGCATCTTCAAGCACCTCCCCAATTAAATTTTTATTTATTTTCAGCTTCTGTATAGGCACAAAAACATAAACAGACAGACAGGGATGTGTGATGTGGGGAATCAAGGTGACAAAGTTCTTGTATTCATGTCAGTCATGCCTTTTGGAAGTAATGATAAATAAATTTTTTTAAACCAAGCAATCCAAGCAGCTGATTCTAACATTTTAAGGAGGAAAAATTTGCCAATAAGATTTAGTGAAGTGGTATAAGTGCACCTGTAGAGAGGTAGGAAGGCCGATAGGGAGGGAACGGAAGTAATTGTTGTCCAGATGGAGGTGTAGAAGCCTATCTAGCACCTTAAAGGCCAGTGGTGATACACTGCCCTCATGAAGAGTATTCTCCCCTAGCTCCAAATTTAACAGGTTCATCAAACCTAGAAGGGAATAATAAGTCATATTGTCATTACTCTCATAAAAGAAAATGTGCTTCTTTTTCATGTAGGCAGACATAAAGTTCTACCTTTGAAACAGTGAGGGGTGATGGTACCAAGCTTGTTGTTGTTAATCTTGAGTTCCTCCAGAGACGATGGCAGCAGAGGGATCTTGGTAAGCTGGTTGTTGTCAAGGTCCAGTTTCTTCAGAAAAGTCAAGTTCTACATGACACACAGCAAAAAGAGGGGCAACAAGGCCAGAAAGATAAAACAGAAAAAATGGATAGGCCTACTAGTCGTGAAATTCATAATTTCTCATCCTGCTTGCCAAGCAGAACACAGTCACAGAGTTCACAGAAATATACCAGGGAAAGAGAATGTGTATCTCTGCCATGTCTATCTATCATGGTGTATTTTTAGTAAAGCCACTCTATGTGGCTCTTCTGTGAAAGTTGCTGTGGTTGATGTGTGTCCAGTAAAAGCAGTGGACTGCATCTTTTGCAGTATTCCTCTAGCCCAACCATTAGTTCTCTGTCATTACAGGGATGAGAGCAAAAAAAATCCTCTAAAAATAATTTCCTTTTATTCTCCACATTATTGGCTGCAGCTGTTTTCTAACAGGTTTGTCCAGCCAATACTGTGAGACCATGTCAATGGTGGTGTGCAATGATTGGTCAGAGTGTGTTAGGCTGCCTCTGTGTAGTCAGGATCTGTGGACATTTAGAGGTTAGACCCGAGGTTATTCTTAGAAAGGATTAGTTAATGCAGTTTCAGTGCTCTTTTATTACTGTAATGATACAGGATGCAGCCTGCTTTTTATTTTAATTAGATGCAAAGTAACTTATAAATCTGACTTGTAACTCTTAAGCTCACTCATTCACATTTTGAAGGCTGCAGATTCTCCACAGGAGGGAGCCTTTTGGGTCAGGTCAGCTCTACACAGGCTAAACTAACAAAAGCAAAGTAATAACGTGCAGTTTAAACCTTCAGGTGTAAACAGGTCAGTGTTCTATGTTCTGTATGTGACCACCTGACAACGGTGTATGCTCATTTGAATAACACCTACATGTATAGCTCATTTTGTTACAACACAGAACTACATTGGGTCTTTTGTGAGCACAACTACTAAACAAAAGTACTCCACAAGAATGTCAGTTTAAATTAAGCTTGTATACAACAGTGTATATTAAACATTCCTGAATTTGATGCTGTTGGTAACATAAATGTACCAGTATAGTCCAAAGTTATTTGACAAACAGCAGCTTATTTTAACTTTATGTAATGACAGGAGGTTAAGGAGGTTATTTCCCATTTCTGTTTGCATCAATAGCACTACATGTCCTTGTGAGTCTGTCTCACATATAGTGTATATGTGTGTATGTGTGTAGAAAACACTGCAGTGTTTTAAAGAAAGAACAGGTAGACCTAAAATAGGCCTGACTGACAATACAGAAAACAACTTTATAGTTATGATGTATTTGTAGGTGAGTACTAACCTGACAGTGATGCTCTAAACATTTGCGCTGGATAGTGAGAGGGTGAAGCTAATAGACACGGAGCAGTGTTACTCACAGACAGAGGGTTGTCGCTGAATGATTCATCATCCAGGTTGTTACTGCTCAGGTCCAGTGTGTCAAGATTTGGCAAGCCAGAGAAATCTTGTGGAGTAATGCTTTTGATGTTGTTCTCTTGAAAGATAAATCACATTGTATGATACATGATGGAGTATGTAAAAGTGAATAATGTATAATAAACCCTTTGACATGAGTGTGTTATGAGTGTGTTAAGGAACATTAGTTGGATCAGAGATCATGTCATGACGTTCGTGCTGGTAATGTTCATTCATGTAAATAACATAATCAGCGAACTTTGGTGGACGCAAACAACAATTCAGTTAATAATTCACTATCTTGAGTTAATGTAATTCTTGCCACATACTACAAATCACAAATAAGCATAGCTGTATAAATGTAAAAAAATATCTATGAAATATAGGTAGTGACATCAACGTGACTGGTGTTACTGGAAACCTTCATAAATACTGTATGTTCCACTAAGCACATACATTTTGTATGAATCTAACATTACAACATAGGGACACACACCTGCAATGTCCAGCTTTGTGGCCTCCAGGTTGTGGATGATTGGCAGGTAAGTGATGCCGATGCCCCTGCAGCTGATTTCTCTGTCAGCAATCTGACACTCGCCAAGAAGAGACTCTGTAAAGTTGCTGTTTGTTTCTGTTTGATTGGTGGGAGGCTCGGTTGCCTCTTCCTCTTCTTCTTCTTCTTCTTTTTCCTCTTCTTCTTCTTCTTCTTCTTCTTCTTCTTTTTCCTCTTCTTCCTCTTCTTCCTCTTCTTCTTCTTCCTCTTCTTCCTCCTCTTCTTCTTCTTCTTCTTCCTGGCACAGAAATTTGAAAGAAATGTGACAGAAAATTGCTTAATTAACTCAAATGATTGGTTCAAAGAACTATAGAAAACAAATTTCTACAAAAAAAGTAAACCTCATCGTCATCGTCATCATCATCATCATCATCATCATCATCATCATCATCATCATCATCATCATCATCATCATCATCATCCTCTTCTTCTTCCTCCTCCTCATCATGTGGTTTCCTTTGATCCATCAGCCTTCTCTTTTCAGCATGAAGTTCCTTAAGCACAGCCACGAGGCCGCTCTCCTCTTCTCCTTTTCCACGCTTCCCCCAGCCCATTAGGGGTCGCCCAAGTCCTATCTACACACAACAACACCACTGTAAACCAAGATATGATTGTTTGAAAGAAATTATGATTTGCATTATTGACACACTAGATTTCAGTGTTTGTCTGGTCATACTATTCTATATGCAGCAGACTCCACTGTAGCTGCATTTTTCCTTTTCCCCCAGGCTCCTCTCCTTCTTCTACCAGGCTCCAGCTTTCTGAAATCAACTCTTTGCTGATCCCTTCCCTCCTCTGACTCCGTTTGGACACGTTCAGTCTCAATCTCTTCTCCACCAAGATGACACCGTACGAAAAAAAAAGTAATTACAGGCATGTAACAAACCAAACAAGACAGTATTTTACTAAACAAGAAACTAGAAGCAATTCACAGACAAAACTTTTGTATCTTACCATTAGGGACATTTTCACTTGAAATACGTGTGTCTAACAAGGTTGCCCCTACATTAATTGCTGATGGATGAACAGCTGCGGTTTCTAATGCAGGTGACTCAGAAGACTTCTCAAAGTATGCATCCACGTCATGCCAAGAGTTCAGGCTCTGTCCTGTTACAGTTGTGCCACTCAGACAAATAAAAATGATCCACATCCTTGGCATCTGCATCACGTTTACTGTAGATGTTCAGGGATGAACGAAGGTTAAGTAAAACCACAAAATGATGGCAAAGGGAATAAACGCCGTCACAAGGAGATAAATGTCCAGAAAACCCACAAATGTGAGATTAGGAGCACTGAGAGAAAAAGCGTGTGAGTCAGCCTAAGACATTACTAAAGCATATTGCACATTCCCCAACTCAGAGAGAATGCTGAAATGAACAAAGAGTGAAAGGATGGGAAGGAATATCTAGGAGGTGGAGAAGTAAAAAAAATAAACTCTCACGTTGTTAATAAAGGCCCTTGTTCATCATACCATGAAATACACAGTCCCGCCCTGCTCCGCTCCCTCTCATAACTGTTTGCTAACACTAGGTGGAAACACAGAGATTAGTGGAGGTGGTGAGAGATGGATAGGGAGCAAACAATAGAAACTGGAACACAATAACTTTCATACACCTAGATTATAGTTGTGGTCTGGTACATGAATTACTGATCCCCTTTCAGTTGTGTGTTTTTCTTTTAAAGGGATGATATTGTTAGGTAGTGTACAATGATATTAAAACGTTTCCAACAAGAGACAGGGTTGGTAGACAGTTCAGGTTGGAGTCAGCCTTGTTTGGCCAAGCTCCACTAACATCTATGTATGAAAACAAACACGACCTCAGAAATGGATAATAAGGCCGTCTTCATATTGTGTACTTACATAGTGTACATGTACTCTGGAGAGTATGCATCCTCACACTCAACACCAAGCCAGGCAGGTGCCATAGGCTGTCGAGTCAAACTGGGATTTTCACTGAGGGTTGAAACCTGCTGACAGTCCTTCTTTATTTGCTCAGTAACCACATACGCACAGTAAATCTGCTAAAATGTAACATGTGCCAGAGAACCACTTCTGTGATTGACAAGATTAATTTAAACTGACATTTTTTAACAATGATTACATTATGCATCAGATTTTGTTTTTTGGTGCAACTCTAAATCATTTAATGAGACATAGATGACAGCAGAACATAGACATGTTCCAAATGGCACACTGGACAACTTAACACTAAACATCGAAACATTCAGGTTTCAGTGTGCTCCTCCAAGGTAAATAGTGATGTGTCCAAAGACTTCTCCTTTAAATCTTGACACGGACATGAGCAATCCACTGACCACATTCAACCCCTTACTTCACTCGAGTCTGACAACACCCTGAAATTAACAATTTCCACTGCATAGAATGGTACCGAGTACAGCACACATTACTACTTAAATGGGTACAGTTACAGGTTTACAAAAAAAAAGCCTTTTTTTTTTATTCCTCTCGTGAACTATCACACTTTCACTACCTTGTTCTCTCACTCAGTAAATACAGCCTACACAGTGGACCATGTGAATTAAACTTTACTACTTACTTCTGCCTACACCACATGGAGCAGTTTTATTTTTTCAGTTAAGTCATTTGAGTTTAAAATGACTATAGCTTCAGAATCTGTAATGTTATTCTACGGCTGTATAATCTAGTGATGGGAAGTTCGGCTCTTTTGGTTCAGCTCCCTCAGAAGAGCCGGTTCTTACGTCTCCCAAGTGGCTCTTCATTTAGAATCCCTCAGAGCCTTATATTTTAGCCTAATTTAGCAACTATGAATGTTTTTGTTAAGCAATTTTTATTCAGTGTTTTTATTTATAACAGAGTTACTATTTAACATTTTAATTAAACCTTTAACTGAATACAGAACCACAGATCAACCAAACCAAATCAAACAAAGGCCAAAGTCTCAACATGGTGACTCTACATAAAAGTCTTTACTGCAGGTTGGCATTCAGAAATTTTTGCTAATTTATTCACTTTTTCCCCAATGCACTTGCATTTAAGTATCTCCGTGGCTCTGTGTGCCTGGCTTGTACCACTTCACTGTCTTCTGAGCATCTGCCCCCTGAGCATCTGCCCCCTTCCTTCTTTCACATAATGGTATGATCCTAGTCTGTCTTTGCATGTGACTGGTCCCATAGCATGCCCATCAAAATAAAGTCCCGCCCCTGCCTTCATGGATTCTCAGCAGAACAGCTGAAGATTCGGCTCTGTACAAAGCATCGGCTCTTAGAGCCAGCTCGTTTGCCAACGACCCATCACTAGTGGAATCAGGCTAAATCAGAATCTAATTTACTGCCTAAGTATACAACACAAAAAAGGAACTCACTTCTGGTCATTGGTAGATGTGTAGATAGGAAAACAGTGCAGAATATGTTAGTGTAAAAATGGTATCTACAGACAACATAAGAGTGTTACAAATGGAAGGTACAACTGCGTGGCAGTCCCAACCCAATTAGCTGGGTACCTAAGATGCAGTATGCATGTACAATTTCACACAAATCCTTTATTAGTATGTACAACATGTACTTATGAGTAGCACTATACGTACCAATTGTTTGAGGTAAGTTAATGGATGCGATTGCCTGTGAAAGGAAACCGTTCCAGTCAACAGTTTTGAGAAAAAGAAACTGTGCTCAAGTCTGAAGTTGTCCTGTTTTGTAGCACCTCCATATGACGCAGAGTCGCAGTCTTACACGCCTCTCTGCAGCTTCTCTACTGCCGTCACCCCCCCAAAACTATCACCACTCCATAGAGACTGTGTCTGCTCCCCATCCATCTAAATAATATAAATCAAAAATTAACACTAGAGGAGTGAATGATAAGAACTTAATAAAAATAAAAACGACTCCTCATATAGAACAA
>JAUBNQ010000026.1:14068811-14093400 GCA_032353495.1 Ctenopoma kingsleyae | reverse complement strand
TTTTTATTTTTTGAGTCAACCACGAGCCATGCACTTATTCTCAACTAAGAATGATCCCTCACTACCCAAAACCCACCGGCCCCCCCCCCCCCCCCCCCCCCCAAAAAAAAAAAAAAAAAAAAAAAAAAAAAAAAAAAAAAAACTGCTCACACCAGTCTTTGAATTAAGACCTTAAGTTCAAAAGTACCTTGTCTCCCTTCTTGTATGCTGGGGGTGAGGGCAGGGAGATTGGACTAAGGTCTGCAGGTGCAGTGTCATCACTGGGCAGTTCAGGGCACAAGGTCTTGTTGGGGACCTGGATCTGAGCCTGTAGGTCATTCAGGAGGTCATCCACTCGGTCCTTAGGGATGGGCTTTCCATGCCAGTTATCAAGATCTTCAATATCTACAGCCAAGGGATGAACAGGTTAAGCAAATTCAGAGAACACAAAAACACTTATATGAAAACCTCACTCACTTTTCAGTCCTTTGCCTTTGAATGTCTTGGCAACAATGCAAGTTGGTTTGTCCTTGACCTGCTGAGCCTGCCAGAAAGCTTTGCACAGCTCCTCCACATCATGTCCATCCACAACATATGTGTTCCACCTACACAACACAGTATGTTTAAGACATGAAAGCACAGCAATATAAAGACAAGATGAAATCCTGCACCAACAGCTTCTCAAAAATATGTATCCAAATAGATGCAAAACTATGAAAAAGGCATCTAATGTTAAAATCACTATCAATTCAACATGTCCAAAATTATTATTAGAAATAAGTGGAACATTATGTCTGAGTTAGTACTGACCCAAAGGCTTCACAGCGCTTGCGGTAAGCCTCCATGTCATGTTTGAGGGGAGCAGCCTCACTCTGACCGAGCCGATTAACATCTAAGATGGCAACCAGGTTGTCCAACTTGTAAATGGAGGCAAAGGCCATGGCCTCCCACACCGAGCCCTCTGAACATTCTCCATCACCCAGCATGCAGTATACACGGTAACTGCAAAAGCGTAGATAAGAAAGGGGGGGGTAAGTTGCTATTCCAGCAGTACACACCCCTTGCTACATGCTCCGGCCACGGAGTGATTTAACACAATTATAACTACACTATTGCAGAATTAGACAGTTAACAGATTAATAATGGTGCATGAAGTAGCTGAAGAGTTTGATTTATAATATGTGCATGTATGTAAGAGTTGTGTCGTTAAAAGAGTAAAAACCAATACTTTCCGATATTACACTTTAATGTCGATAATATCAGTAGGCCGATAATATCGGACATCCCTAGTTAAAATTAATTTTGATATTTGCTGCTCTTCCTGCTCACGTTGAGAAGTGAAAATGTTGGGTTCTAAGGTTCTGCTGAATTAAACAAAGTTTTTAAAAGGCAGGATTAATGTGTGTCTAAGGCAATCGACAAAGTCAGTTTGTTACATACTCACCTGGATTTGTCAAAATTTTTGCCAGTGTAGGCCATTCCACAGGCAGCCCCAAGACCCTGTCCCAGAGATCCTGTTGCCACATCAACAAATTCCAGTTTCTGTTGAATTTAAATACAGGATAAACGTTTCGTTGTATACAGTGATGCATACGTCGTCTTCTGTTCGCCAAGAAAACAGGAGAACCAAAAGGAATTGACTTACTGGGGTGGGGTGCCCCTCCAGGTCACAGTCAAGCTTGCGCAGGTTGAGCAGATCAGACTCCTTCACGAAACCTGCCTCTGCCCAGGCAGCATAAAGGATAGGTGCAGCATGACCCTAGAGATGAGGGGTGGAGAAAAGTGTTGACACTGGTGTTACTAAATCTCAGGTGTGATGAACTAAAGACAGTCAATCTGTTATAAACACAAAATGTATGCCAACCTTTGAGAGCACAAAGCGGTCATTACACTGGTTGCGAGGATCATTTGCTTTATAGCGCATAACATGGAAGAAGAGCACAGACATGAGCTCTGCTGCACTGCAGCATGATGTGGGGTGACTGAGGAGAAAGAGGGAGGAGATTATTACTGATGTTTATATCAGGCCATCATGTTAAAAATTTCACACTGCGTGCATATTCATGCATGAATCACTACATTCAGGGAGGCTTACAGTTGGTCAAGTACATACATCAACTTTTAAAATTCATTAAAAGCACTTTGTTGTAGTTCGATAAGACACTTCAGTAATAATTTAAGGACAGCATGGATTTTTCAAACAAACTTCCAAACAATTTTAAGACAAGCTCCTATATTTTGCAATTAGTAATTTCATTCATGTCAATAGTTTGTTAATCTGTAACAAGACTGCACACCCAGATCTCTTAAAGTAAATATAAGCAGACTTGTGAAACAGTTAGTTTTTGTACAATGGCCCAGTTACTGTAGTCAATTTGTTAAGAAATTCCACATTACCCAACAGCATCTCAGCTTCCCTATGTGAGGCAAGTTAAAAATGGCACCATGTCACCCATGCTGGGAACACACAGGTATCATTCAACATGGTCACTGTTAAATTTTGTCATTAAAAAACCCAGTGCTCCATTTACCCATTGTCCTTTTGTTGAGAGATAACCTGCAAAGGAGTACAACTGAGGTAAATTCATAAAAGCCGTTACATAAGCAAACAAATATTCAAGTGCACAGCGATGTTCCATGTCAGTCAAATAATGGGGAACAATGTGTTGAGTGTGGGTGTCAAAACTCAGACATCCTTTGCTAAAGAAGACAGCAGTGTCAAATGTCTGTGGGAGGCTCATACTCTGGACAACCAGGACAGAAGTCAAGCTACAAGAACAGGCTTATTAACTTTTCATTTGGACTGATGGCAGTTGTGCCTAAAGGCAAAATAAAGACAATACCAGATTTCCCAGAGGCTGCATTACAATGAAACAGTATGCATATAGACATTTTCCTGACCACACGATTGACATGCGACTTAGTTTTAAGTCAGTCAGTGATCACAAGTCACAAATCTTGAATCACAGGATTGCATGTTTAAATTTTAGGTTATATATAGATTCAAATTCAAAACTATGAAACAAGAAGCACAAAAAAGTTATTATACATTGTCCAGTTATATAGTGTCCTGTTTTATGTAAATAAACAGCTAGGACCTGCTTTAATAGTGACATTTCCAGTTAAGAGAAAGACGTCGGATTGGCACAAACTTTCAGGATTAAGCAACACCACAGGTGCTCTTTTGAGTGGCCATTTTCGTGATTACAGATTTCCTGAAAGTAACTCCTGTGCTTTTATCCGTCTCACAAACAGGTGCGTGATACAGAAGTTCTGTCTGATGAGAGCCCGAGGCGTCCACTCGCCTTCTTTTCGGCATCAACATAAGCCCCGAAGCGTCGTAACGATGAGGCTACACGTCCCATTTTTGTGGGACTTTTTAGGACAGAAGATACAACTTTAAAATCGCAGAGTCAGCCTGACCACGAGAGCCGTCGTTTAGCACGAACATGTGATTTGTTTCTTGCTAATAAATGTGGCTCAGTGCTAATGAAGTTACATCAAGTGACTTCACTTATAAATAAGTATTATCAGAGTGCATTAAATATCTGTTAAGACTATAACGTTACACAGCTTTGACTATCAATACAGACGCTGCCATTAGTTTAGCTGTTAGCTACATTTGTAAATAACAGTTTTGAAGAACCACATATTAAATGTCTGCTTATGCTAACGTGAGTCTTAGCCTAACAGGCAGACTCATTTCTCAGACTAATTTAACCCCTCAGTAACTTTAAGAGGTTTATGAAACAGTCTGCATAATTATTTGCTAACGTTAGCAGTCTGTTGTGACTGCACCGTCCCCCGCGCGCAGATTATCTGCAGCACGTGTGACCAGGCCGTACAGGTAAAGCGTGCGTCACATCCAATACAGTCACAAAAATATCTCACACGGTTCATATGTTAACATGAGGTTTCCTAAAAAGTGCAGCTAACACGAGTAAACTTGAATAACTTACCCAGAGTTGGAGGCGCATGTAGCTTTGATGGAGTGGATCCTGAGCTTGTTAGCTACGTCTTTCAGACCCTGCAGAGTTTTTTCGTCGGGTTTGTGGTAACTAGTCATGGTTCCTCGCTTACTGCTTGCGTCGAGTCCGCTTGAAATTTTTTTAATTTCAGTCACACGGTTGCTTCCCGGTGTTGTGTGTTAACTGCTGCGCCACGCTGCTGCTAGCTGCCCCGTCAAAGTACAACCGAGGAGGAGAAGGAATGAGAGAGAGGAGGGGAACTTATGTCTCCTCCAACAGCCACGCCCACCAATTCAGTCATTGGAGGAAGAGCAGTGGTGCAATTTCATTTCAGCTGATAAAATAAATAAAATAATGATAAACAGGGGTTATTTTGTCTTTATTAATGCGCAAATCTCCAAAATATCAGTCACATGAGAATGGACTGCGCATGTGTAAAGCATGAGTACCAGATAGTCACAGTGTCAAGAACTGCAGGTAGTAAAAAGAGAAAAAAAAAAAACAAGAACTCTGTAGGTAGTTATATGGGTTTAATGCGAAATTATGAATGTATACAGCGCCAGATATTTCACCCACAACTTTTAAGTCTTGATTAAATTTAAATTTTTAAAGTGATTGTAGTTGGCTTCCTGGTTGTTACTGTGTTGTGTAAATGATATGATCAACTTAACTATTAAAAACAACTGTATTATCTGCTTTAATGTGCATACTCTGTATTTCTGGTGACAAAATACCTTCAGTTTCCACACATCCAATGTCTTACTGCCCCTTTAAAACTGCAGCTGGATGACTGCCAACAGGGAAATGATGACAGAATTTGCTCTCTCATCCTTACTCAGGGAAACACGGTGTTCAATTACCAACTAATTTCTCATTCCTTAGTCACTGCTACATTGCTTTGTGACAGCAACAGATTATCTGCATTTGTAGTATGCAAATTAATGCATCAGAAATAAACAATTCAAAATTTTATTGTGGAAAAATTAGATAACAGTCTATTAAAATAGACAATACTTTTCATAGACAAAACACAATCACTGACTTATTGTCAAAAAAGTTAAGGAAGTCAGACACTTCCTCATTTTGGTCATCATTACAAATCTTACGGCTCAGGTATTTCCTCTTCTTTAAGTTCCTGGAATGATACATATGTCAGAACATCCAGCAAAGGCACAGTTTTTTGTTTTGTAGGAGGAATAAGATATTTCTTTGTTTTACCTTAATTCTCAACTGGGCCTCAGTCCTCTCCTCAGAGGAGACAGGATCTTTGTCAATCCGCTCCAACTGTGGCACGAGAATCAGAACGCTCAATCGGTAGTCTGTCGTTTCCACCAGCGGGTTCTCAGAAAGGACCAAAGCACGCAGAGTTTTTGACACATGCACAATCCACTGTAGGGCATTCTCATCTAAGATTGCATTTCCCCTAATAGAGAAAGCCAGAGACAAAAACGTATATTAAATCCGGCGTATAGTGTATCATTTCATTTGGTAGTTTTCTGAACTGATGACTGTTGTTCTAATGTGTTTTATTGTGATTCAGGTGTACCTGATATTGAGGTACTGAAGACACTTCATGTTGGGGCTAAGGCCATCCAAAGTATTTAGCTGGTTATCTCGAAGATGAAGGGTGGTGAGGCGTTCTAACCTCTCCAAACCCTCCAGACGTTTGATAATGTTTTGGGCCTTGATGGAGAACAGGAAGACTAATAGGTACTGTTCTCTGGTGGACTGGGATGAACTTCATCAAGTGTGTTAGTGCCATTTACCAAATCATACAAGTTTAATTACCAGATATAATCTCCGCAGGTTGGGAAGGTTGATGCCATCTGTGGTTTCCAACTGGTTTCCCCTCAGCTCTAAAATGACCAAGTTGGCAAAACAGCCACTCTGAAGTCCATTCAGTATCTTAATACTGTTACCTGCCAGAGAGTTTCCATAATGTCATGTCAAGACCTCTCTGAAAATATAGTTTTGATTTAAATCTTGCTGATGGCTATTATTATACTTAAGATTGAAAAAATATCATATGAGATGGCGAACTTACTTCTGATCAAATAAATCATCCCTGTCTTTTTATCACTTCATTTCAAATCATAGTTTCTTGAGTCTTTGATTAATCTCTCTCCAGAATCATAGCATCATAGAAATCACCACCTCTCCTGACATTACCAACCTGTAAGAATGAGGCTCTCTAAAGAAGGCCCGATCAGACCTTCCAGCTCAGTCAGCTGGTTCACTGCCATGCTTAGCCACTGCAGGTACGTCAGCTGAACAAAAGGTTGCTCTTTGAAGCATGCCACAGAATTATTATCAACCTACATAATTAAAGATGTAAATATCAGTTACGATACTGACAGCCAAAGAGATGTCTTTTCTAAAGGAGTAAATGGAGCGATAGAGTTCCTTGCCTTCAGCCAAAGCAGCTGGGTTAGAGATGCCAGAGGAGAAAGATCGGTAAGATGGTTGTTGGACACATCCAGAAAACGTATGTGAATATAACTACTGACTGCAACTATGTCATTCAGTCCCCTGATGACATAGTGACAGAAAAAGGAAAATGTGCATATCAGAAGTGAAATACAATTAAGTTAGGATTACATGAACAGAAGGGTATATGGCAAATGCAGTCAACTGTACTTTGTATATCTGTGTCTGCTTACTTGTCTGTTAGGTCCAGTTTTACAAATGCATGTCCTAGTCCATTTCCTGTTCGACACAGCAATGAGAGCCCTTGACTTATGGTTTCTTGGGTCAAGTGGTACACCTGCACTTGTGGAGCATAGAGATGGGAGATACCAAAGGATTACACTTGAGCACTGGTTCAGATTGTTGGAGGTGTGGCAGTTCTGTCTCAGTTGATAAAACTATCACCCGTGACTCTCAAGGTCAGTGGTTCAATTCCCGATTCCTCCTGGCCACATTTTACAGTGTTCACGTTCAACTTGTAAGACGCTGCCAAATGACTAAATGTAAACAGGTCTGCATGCTACATTACTCCACCGTGTTTCTAGACACTTACGTACATTTTAGAAATGTAGAACAAAACATAGTTTCTGAGGAAGTGCAGCGTTAAGGGACATAATTAGTATTTAAGCTACTTTCTTTTGGCTTCGCACCACAGATATTGCTGAACCCTTCTAGAGACGCCATACTTTCATTTTATGTAATGAAAAGTCAAAGTTACGTTTAGTATAGAAAGATTATACCCGGAAGGCCTGTTAAATAACGTTATACCTCCTTATCCTCTCCGACGCCTTCATGAGTTTCCTCCTGTCCCTCTACATCCGACAAATACGCATCTTCATCCACATCAGACATTCTGGTCGATTGAAACAACCAGAAATAACTAATCTTAGTAAGAAAACAACTAAGTTAAGGACAGGTTAGCTGCTGTGTCTGACGTACGAGCGAACGAAGCGCCGCGTCTGTTGCCGTTGCCATGGGAACTCAACATGAGCAGGTTTAAACTCATTCAAAAGATTTAACAACATTTTCAGAGACAACATTTGATTTGCAACACCTATGCATTTCTTTCTTATACAAGATGTTGCAGTAGAGCCCTCATAACAAGGGTTACAATATATTCCTCTTTTTGAAACCGCCGGTTTGCATCCATTTCATTTGGACATTTCAAGTTAAAATGTCGAAATTATAGTTACGTTAGGTTACTGTTTACTGACTTGCCCAAACATCACATCAATAATAACAACAATGATGAAAATGTGTTATTCGTAATTTACATGGTCTCGATGAAGCACAATCACATTATTGAACAATTACAGAAATAAAAATACATTTCTCCAAAGATAACTATGTGTTACATCATGAGGTCATACTTGAAATATAAGAAACTCTGACACTTCTCATCTACATGCTGTGTGACCCTGTACAGTTCATGAAGCCACAATCTATTATCTCACACTGTGGTATAAAAGTGCTTATTCTAAAATGTATACACAGGTCATGCCGTGATCAATCATTCGCTGAATGACAAGGCATGTAGCATTAAATTAAAAAAATCTATGGTGCATAGACAGTAATATTAGAAAATCCCATCTGCAGCCATATAAATCTATATGAATCCTTCATGTCACAACAGCAAATGTTTCCCCATAGAACTTGTTCACACACAAGCTCTGAAGCAAGTTAGAACTCAAAACTGCATCATTCAGGAAGAAAGAAAAAAGGTGCGTTCTGTGCAATATCCTGGCACCCATTGCTACAGGATCCGTTCATATGAGGGTATTACCACAGCTGAGGTTAATTTATGTCAAACCAAAACAATTCATCTATAGATTTCTATATGTCAATGCTGAAGTATTGAGTGCTGGGCTTTGTTCTTCTCCTGTCTGGGTCAGGAAGTTGAGGGCTTACTCCACTTGCATATTGTGCATTAGAAGACCTTTTTTTACACCTCCCTGCAGCATCCTGGCACCAAGACTAGTGCCTGTGATCCCATCACTAAAGAAAAAGAAAAAGAAAAAAAAAAAACTATATTGAGCACACACACAAACCTGTATGTAGATCAAGTCATATTCACGTTTTACGGCAAATGGTTGTGTTGGGATGTTGTATGCAGTAAGCAACAGGTTTTACAGTAACAGCGAGTAAAGTCCCCTTACAAATAAGAGCATCAGCATTCATCGCCACGCAGAAAATCTCTACTCAAACAGTACAAATATAGTCTCAAATTGCCCCGTGTTGTTTGAATTGAATTGAAAAATAAAATGCACTGTGTTATCTGCTGCTGCTTACACAGGACTAAACTTCCTCTTCTTTGGGTCAGGAGGTTCATGTCTATCTGCAAGTCTCTGCAACAAAAAAAAAAGAAAAGACATTGACATGTATACTAACTAGATTAATTATATGCTAACAGCCAACACTGTAATAAACATGATTAATCTGTGCACTCCTATAAACCGAAGCACGACGAACCTCTTTTCCTGTAGCTTCCAGATGGTTTCTTCTCTGCTCCAAGTTTTGCTGCATGCAGAGAAATAAAGAGGTGAAAGTTTAGACTTGATTACAGGAGGAATATCTTATTCCAAATATTTATTATTTTGGACCACCCTTCTATACAGTAGCAGGAAGTAAAGAATATTTCAGAGAACAATTTAACAAAACACACTAAAAACAGACAGGCTCTTATCCTTTTTATTTATGCAGTGTGTGTAATAGTGTGAAATTGGAGTTATACTGTTTGTGTAACCACCTTATGTAGCTCAGAGAGCTGCTGGTGCCGAATGAGAGCCTCCTTACTGGGAAACTGTCTCCTGCACAGCAGACAGGCCAATTTAGCCCAGTCTGTCATTCTACCCTCTTTCTCCTCTTTGTCACCTCCTTCTTCTTCACTGTCAGTTTCTCCACTGTAGGCTGGGACCAGACCCTGCTGCTGAGGAGGGGAGTGCTACAAATGAAAAACACAAAGTCAGTGAACAGACAGAGATAATGACAATACTATGTTTAAGGTATTAGAAAACATATGATGAAAGCAGACTAAACAGATAGATAACACATCACCATGGCCATGAACTCACTTCTGTACTGTGTCGGATCTGGTCCAAAAATATCTGAGGCCGTTCAGACAGCGCACCCTGCAGGACAGAAAGCTAGAAAAGTGTTTAAAAGACCTAAGCAGATATTCTCTCGGGCAGTATGGATGGCTGTGGGAACATAAACCTGAATCTTCTGATTGATGAACATTCCCTCCACTGACTATAAGGTACACAGATTACACAGGTTACAACTAAGCATGTGTGTGTTTGTGTAGGGGTTATGCACCTTTTTCTCGAGGACTGCATAGCCTGCATCAGCACTAGCAGATTCTCGGCGATCATCTAGGTGACTGTGGCCAGGTGCCCTAGTATAACCAGGGGGCAGTGCTGTAGAGCCAACGGCAGCAGAGGAGGATACAGCACGCATGTTCTCCTTCTGTCTATTGAGGCTCTTAGCCCAGCGCTCCATATCTTTGGCAATCTGTTAATATAAACCCCAAGAATTGCATGTTAGCTAAATTGACTTAAGATTTATATTTTTTAGGATGTCATATTCAAGGGTTGATACAATATCAAGATCATCTGTACAATATAACTTGTATGTAGAGTACCTGTTGAGCAGTTTTATTTTTGGGTTTGTCTTTTTTCTCCTTGCTGCCAGGAGCTGAAAATAGTGAGTCTGAAGGGACAGCACCATCGCTTGTGTGAACACCTTCAGTGTGTGACTGACCAGCAGCAGCAATGTAGGTGTGTTTCTCTCCATCCCAGTACATGTACTGCTGAGTGTGAGGGTTGTAGTAGTACTGCAACAGAGGCACAAATCATCACACTGAAATACTGAGCATAAAGGGGACATATTCAGAAAGATCTTTCAGAAAGTGGCAGCTTAACCTTTAGATTGTAATAAATTCACAACTCTTTACCTGAGAGTTGGGGTCATAGTAGAGTCCCGTGAGTGGGTCATAATAGTAGCCAGAACTTTCATCATACTGGTATGTGGAAACATCTGGCACAGCTACAATTAAAGACAGGACATTTGCCTCAAGCTCAGAGACCAATAACCTTGTTAATTTTAATCAGCAGCTCAGTTGGTTATTTCTTTCAGATAATCACAGCATGAGTTAACTCTTCAATTGTACTACGCTGAATAGCCATTATTTCTTATTTCTTCATTTTAAAAAGTCTGGCTGATGGTATGTCTTGACTGAAAGGTACATTCTATTTGCAACATGCAAATTCAATACTTTTATACAGCAGAACAGGATACACAAGTCTTACGATACTGCTGGAGCTCGTGTTCAGTGCCTGGAGTCGCAGGTTGGCTGGGAGCAGCGGGTTGTGGTTTTCCTACTATCTCAACCTGTGTGGGGACAAAGCTCTTAAAAAAAGCAAAAAAACATAATGTCCTGAAATAACACAAGGATACAAGACAAAAAGAGGAAATGCAAAGACTAATATTATACCTGTGTGACTGGCGTGGTAGTAGATGTGGTGATTAGAACAGTCTGTGCTTGAGTGAGAGTCTGATGCATGACTGCTGATCCAGATGTCACCACCTCAGATGAAATGGCAGCTGCACACACAAGCAGGTGGTTTGAGAATAAGTTACATTTGCATTTATACAGCTACATTAGTAATATAACAGATATTATGTGATACCAACCTGAGACTGCCCCCGCTGTGTATGCATCCATCAGGGCTGCTCCTGCACAGGGCATAGCAGTAACCCTGGCATCTGCCTGGGCCTTGAAAGTTGTGCCATCTAGCCCAGAGTATTCATTTCCTTCCTGATTGTATGTTACTGCTGCCCCCTGCTGATACACGCCTGTATCTATACTCTGACCTCTAACTGATCCATTCTGAGTGGTCTGAAACCGATGTATAAAAAAAAAAAATATGCAAAACACTAGAATACAATCACACAAATACAATTTGGAATTAAAAGGTGTCTTTTGCCATCACGTTCTCTTCACTTCACTGATATGTTATCCAAACAAGTTACCTGTGTAACAGCCCACTGTGCAGCCGCTATAGCTGTGCTGGCCACTGTAGCAGCACTCACTCTGCTACCGTCTGCCAGGAACACATCACTAGCATAGAAAAGAAGCACATAGTGGTTTAGTGTTTTCAGGTCTGTCACTGATGACTTATATTCAACAGCTTTTCCTGTGATGCAAAATTAGTACAGTTCCCTATTTTAAGGCTAATTAATGTATTTTAGGTAACTTCTCCACAGCTATTTATGATTCATTTTACTCACATCACAAACCTGATTTGTGACTTCAGCCCACAATATTATTCTATGTGCAATGGCTTTGCACCCAAGTTTGGGTGTGTGAATGTTTACCGTTTGGAGCCTTTGGCAAACTCCACCACAATAACCTTCCCGTCAATGGAGAGAGCTGGCTGTAAGGCCTGCAAGATCTGGAGCAACTGAGATGCCTCCTGTTGATAAAGCATGTGGGTGTGGGTTCAATTGTGTGTATTTTCCATCTGTGTATACATGTTTACAATAAAACTTATTTCAAAATCAAAAGTAGCTAACAGTTACAAAATGATTTGCCTATGGATTAATCTAATCTGAATATAATTTTCTCTGTTTCTCACCACTATGGTAGAAAGCTGAAGGAACGCAAAGCCTCTGTTGAGATGCGTGTGTTTGTCCTTGATTAGACGAACGTTGGAAGGAGAGAGAGTGGCAAATGGAGCCAAAGCAGATAAGATGGCTTCCACTGAAGTATGTGGACCAAGATTTCTAAGTATCAGAGCTGTGTAAGAAGAGGACGAGAGAATATTTTATTTATAAAACATAGGACTGATCCATTCTGGTACCAGGTAATATATAGTTTTGTGATAACAAATGCCCTTTTCTTAATTTAAGAAAAGGGCATTTGTAAATTAACAATATTTCAAAAGTGTAAATAAATTTAAATAAATCAATCACTTAATAAAAAGGTTATGTTTTACTTAAATTAAAATGTAAAATATGTCTTAAAATAGAATAAAATACTACTTTGGTTGGAAAAACGTCAGGAGATGGTCTTACTGTCATTAGCAGGATCTGCCTGTTGCGTAGCTTGTCCTGGGGTGACAGTAGGACCAGAAGAGTGGTAGGGTGCTGGCAAGGGCAGTAAGCCTTGGGCTCCCTCTTTCTGAGAACCAGCAGGCAAATCTCTTTGCATTGGAGGCAATTTCAGCTCAGCTTCTAGGGAAAGACAAGTTATTTGTGTTTTACTGCACGGTGAGAGAGAGCTTTCTAAAAGACAGAATAATTGAGATAGTTACACATATTTATTTATAGCAAGGCAAAATGTTACCTGATTTAGGCACACTGCATTTGAAGCACTTCTCTCTCCTTTTAAAGTTTTGCACACCACACTGTTGAAAAGTTACATGTGCTATTGTTGGCAAAAATTAACTACTACAGTGACTGATAAACAAGCAATATAAGCATACAAATTTAGATTTCACGTCACACAATGCAAACACACACAACCTTGTTGCAGAGCCAGTCCTCGTTGGCACGTGGTTTGGGGTCGCTGTAGTGCATAGACACTCTCTGTCCCAGAATCAACAGCACTCCCTGAAAGAGAGAGAGAGAGAGAGAGAAGGGGAACAAAGAATGATTATAGTGATAATCAGGCCACACATGCCAGAGAAAGGGCTCATCTCACAAGAGATGAGAAAGAATGACAGGGAGAAGAGAGAGAGCGAGAGATAGAGGGACAGAGAGAAAGAGAGAGGCTGAAAGAGAGGGAGAGAACACCAGAGAATTGCAACCTTCATCTTTAGGAAATTGGGACGGACTGAAGTGTAGTGTATGGTTGTTCATTTTTAGGGACACAATGTTTTGCTCAACTGTGTCATCCCTCCCCCCTTAAGGGGAAACCTTTTCACAGTGTTCCACACATCCCATCTCACTGTCACCACCTTCAACCCAAAATAGACAAAATAGCTCCATCCTAAAGAAGTAATAATGGTGGATGACCCAGGTTTAAAAGGTTTTAAAAAAGAAAGAAAGAAAATAAAGAGTGGTAATGTTTCTGATTCCACATACAAAAGACCAGACGAGAATTTATGTTCAAAGTGATGCTATGTCACTGAAGAAAGAGGAGTTCTGTATTTAAAAAGGAGCTTATAGTGAACAAACAATCAGCAAATGTGACTGGGAGGGTCCAGTTATGAAACTTATGTAGTCAGACAGACATCAGCACAATGAGACATGTTTGTGGAATTCTATATGAGCAGGAAAAAAAAGGTTCATTTTTTAATCAGAGTCTAAATAACGACCTACCTCAGGGTCAAAGATTTATTTCTCCACTGTGTGCTTATGCCATACTGAAATGCATCATGTGCACATGACAGGGAATGACTGTACATATGTCCTATTGTATGCATGTATATGTGTATGTGTGTCTGTGTAGGGGAGAGTGACCTGGTTGGTCTCCATCCAGCGGGTGGCCTCCTGTATGAGATTAAACTCGACGAAGGCGAATCCTCGGCTCTGACCTGGACACCGCCCAGCGCCATGGTTACCGAACAACAACAACAACAACATAACAACAACGCAGTGAGGGGTTAGTGCTTCATGTACAGAGGAGAGAGAGAGACCCTGTATCAGCACTATTAAAACAAATTATTGCTTCCTCTCCCCCTTAGAAATAACACTTGACAAGTTAGAGATATGCTGTCAAATTCTCTGCAAGGGTGGGAGGATGCAATGTCAAGTATCTTAACAGGGTCAAGGAAAGAGAAAGAGAGAGAGAGAATCCTACCCACTCATCAGTCTGAGCTCTCTGACTTTAATGTTGAAGCACCCAAGCACCAACAGAACACACTCACAGAGACACTCGAGCATGCACACACAATATGTACATATACTGTATCTGTGCTACTCTGGGACTCGAGGGCAGTCTGAACTATGTAGCACTGTGGGGGACTCATCCTAAATGCTCCATATCTTGTCCATACACTACTTTAACTGACTGTCAACATATTATACATCATATTTAGAGAATTCTTTAACACATTTCAACAGTGATGTATGAGTGAGAAAGAAAGAGCAGTGTGGGGGACTGTAAGTGTGCAGACAGTCACACCTTACAGACAACCAGTGAGTTAGCAAAGGGGGAGATCAGTGAAACAATGACCTTAATGGAAAACCTGTAGAAAAAGACAAGCTTTTCTTAGTGGTATGAATACTGATCATGTAGTTAAAACCCTTAAACCCTGACAATGACAAACACAGTCAAACATTCTGTTTCCACTACTTATTTCTCAGTTGATACTGTTAGTTTGTGACAAATGTTAATCTACTCAGACGCAGTTCACTTCATGATGGATGAGGCGTAATCATGAAAGGGAAATGACAGTAAGAAAGCCAAAGCAAGAAGAATAATTAAAGCCATAAAAGAAGACCTACATTCTTCTCTGAAAGGCAAATATGGATGGAGCTCTCCTTTTAAGCATGCATGGATGCCTTTTTGCCTTGCGGGCACTAACAAAGTTACAGACACCAGCAGAGCAAAGCATCAAAGCAGGAATCTGAGCACAAGCCTGTATATAAATCTACCCTTTACATTAGCTATCTACCCTGCTGCCACAGTGTGAAAAAAGACAGTGACAGAAAAAGGAAAGGACAGGGTGGGCAATTATAAAAAAAAGTAAGAATACAACGTAGATAAGGAAATGCCACTAAAGAGCAATATAAACAAATGAGCATAACACAAAGCGAAGAAGGAAAAAATCTGGGGCAATAGACAAGTTCTCACCTGAAGATTTGTTTCTCATAAGGCGAACCTCTCTTGGCTGGATCCCCTGTTCCTGAAGCTGAGCCCGAATCTATGGACAAAGAGGCACATTAAAGCCTACTCACACGACCTATACAATATCAGATCACTGTAGAGACGGATACTTACCTCACTTGCCGTGGCATTAGGTGGCAGCATGCGAAGCATTATGATGTTGCTGGGCCTCTGGTTGTGGTCTAGATCTGCACGGTAGTCCTGGTCCCTCTGATCCAACTCCTCAAGAGATGGGTCTGGACCAGCATTTCCACAGCCATGCTCCTCTGACCCTGCCGGAAAAGCCTGCATAGACCAAACCCAAATTAGCAACTGATGTCAATAGGCTCGTTCAAGATTGGAAAAGAGACGAGAGCAGGCAACCGCAGCAGGGGGAGTGTCTGAAAGTCTGCTATGAAGTTGGACAGTTTCTAACATTTCTAGCAGCATTCAAGCTCCCGTTTGTACCAAATACTCACATCCTCTGAGGCTGGATACAGATTAAATTAAAAAAATTTTCCATTAACTGTTGTTTGTTGTTAAAATGCTTTACAGAAGATGGTTTGTTTATGGTTTAGCCTCCATATGACTCATGTATTTCACATGAAACGTGGTAAAATTTTGATGAAACGCTGTCATGTCAGTTTGCTGATTAAATTATAAATACAAACAGTAATCAGTCAATAGAAATACAAGACAGACATTTGATTATTGACCTGTTACATATTTAGACTGTCAGGACTGAAAAATCTGTGCAGATATTATTTTAGTAATCTGAAAATAAGCTGCGATTTAACAGTCTAGTTTAAGATACAATCGGCTTTTTCTGATCAATCACAGCATTTATTCTGTAAAAGAATCGATCTTCACAGTGAAAACTCAGACTGTTGTGGATCCAACACCTGAACCAATCAGATCTTAGATCAGGTGAGAACCCATCATGCCCTGAGGTTTTGCAGATGTTGGAGAGCAACTGAAGCCTTGCTCCAAAATCTGCGGTCACCTTGATCTCACAAGGTTATCGTTGCCAACGTAAGCATGACGTCAGAGCAAGTCGGCGCCAAGTTGGACGCAAAACTAACCGGCATGCACTGCACGCCCATCACTGGCGATCGAATCTGCACAGAATTTGCTCATATCGAACGAGCCTAATGACAAAAAGAAAATTATGGCAACTCTATACAGGATGGACATGTTATGGCTCACCCTCCTCTTCCTCCGGTCCTCTTCTCTCTGTCTTGCTGTAGTGTATTCAGTCCGTTCAGATTGGGCTCCACCACAACCCCAATTGCCCTCCCTACTCACTGAATGAGGGGCACTATTTTCAGGAAAGGTTCTTCCACCTTTTCCTCTGCCCCTTTCAGGTGGGCCAGTCTGTAACTGCTCAAACTCCAGCCTGGACACCTCCTCTTCTTTCTGGATCATGGAAAGGGCTAGATCAGGCTGTGACCGAGGGCATGGGGGCCACGGGATCTCTTTACCCTCACGCCCAATGTCCCCTCGCCCATCTCCTCTGTGGAGGAACCCTGGACGACCATCTAGATGACCTAGTGAAAAGTCATAAACACCCGGTGATTGCTCATCAGGGCCATATGGTCTGTTCCCCTCTGTTCTGACTTCAAATTCTGGTCCTGTCTCCTCATCCTCTTGGCCATAACCTCTGTAGTCCATGTCGCGAAAGTTGTGATCATTGCTGGTGTTGCCATAACGACCTATACGGTCACCTCGCCCACTCCTGCTGACCATAAAAGACAATGTGAGCAACATATCTGTCTCATGTACTCATGAGGGAAAAGGTAAAAAAATAAACAGTTAACTCACCTCCGCTCATAATCCATGCCGATCCACTTATTATCCTCCTGGTCTTATTTATTTGTTTATAGCATTAGAAGTCAGCAATTTACTCCTTTGAAAAAGAATAGTAAGGAGAAGTACTGTAAACTCTGTACGCTGAATACATTTATTGTTCCTTACAAACACAGAGTATAAACCTATATAGTCATTACTTTGAGAAAAAAAAAAGCCAAGAAAAACATCCCAGGATGCAAAGTGTGCATCCTGTGGCGGTAGCTACTGTTCTTCTGTCACCTGCTCAGCTCATTTTCTGTGATACTCCACGGACTTCTCTAACTTTAATATGGCGTCTTTAATGGCCGCTTTACATGCAACTACTATTAAAACGTTTCATAACTAACATACATAAATTGTGTGTGCGCAATACACACGCACAACCGTAACCTTAGTGTCCCAGAAATGAGTAATCGACGATGGTGTATGGCGGTCATATGTTAGCAGACAAGCTAACCGTTTTAGCCTAAACGTTGCTAGCTAGTCCAGGCAGAGACGCCGTGCCAGCCGCTGCAGACAACACCACAGTTCAGTCTCACAATGATGACTTACCAGCCACAGATATAACCAAGAGCTTTTAAAATGTCACGTTGAAGACAAGGATAAAAGCCCTATATTACAGAGATCCAAGTGTAAAATGGCCACAGTACGACAACATTTCAGGTGGGAGGGGCCAATACTTGATTCTGGCATCTGATTGGTTTGTGGAGAGCGACTATATTAATGTGGACGGTGATTGGACAAGACAAACAGGGCAAGCCCAAAGCCCTAAACTAATGTGTTGCTATAGAAATCTTTATGAGATTAAAATGACAGGGCTAGATAGTTTGTCTGGTTATGAGTGTTTTTATTTGGGGATTACAGGTAAAATTGCTGTAATTACTAATAAACGGATAGATCAAAAACACAAATACATTACAACAAAAAACCCTAATACCAGCTTTATTTGGAAAAAATCCAGAAATCCCAATGTTTCACAGTATAAAAAAACTAATAAATGAAAAAAAAAACTGCTTGCAACCCACCCTCAAAATCGTCCAGCTTCACACCCCAAGCTTAACCTTCAATTTATTAAATGAAACAATACTACAGTTACAATTTATTATTTAACTGACATAAGCTGATCATAACAGCATGATTAAGTAAATGCTTAAAATATACTAAGAAAATTAGAGACATCAACAATATAAAGTTATAGTACAATGACAATATCATTAAAGAGGGGATGGAGAGAGCTGAGTAAAAGGCAAACTTGAAATACACATCATTAACATGTCAAGGCCTTGTAAGCCATACAGTACTTAATGGACATTATAGTAATAAGATAAGTCTATCATTCATATGAAAGAAACTTATCAACTACAACACTCACGATTTGACCCACTGATTAACACAATCAAATGAATCTCTGGTATACACAAAAAAAGGTCCTAAAAACTCATAACATGTTTAACCTGATTGTGCCTCTAGCTATTGTACAATGTCTTCCAGTAAAGTAAAGGTTTCTATGTCACTCTGAGTAGCTGTTAATTCCATTACCCATCTGAGCCATACAAGTTGGACATCAGGGGTAACTTTGGCATGGAAACAAGGGGTTAGGTCAATGATGCAGAAGGCCTTTCCATGCATACAGTACATAGACACATATGTTAATACACACTCATACAAATATACACACATTCACTGAATGCAGACCTGCACTGGAGAAAACAACCTACCATACAGTTGCACACACACACATTCTTAAATTCAGGTAAGTAATTCAGTATGGGAAAATACCTCATACAATCTAGTTTAGACATACCTCTGCATAGCGCCTGAGTCAAGAGTATGGGCCTGAAGGAACCAAGTCAATAATAGGGAGAAAGCATTCACAAATGTGAAGTGCGGATACCACAAATGACAAAAAAATACCCATTCTAAGTCATGAATTCCTACCCCTCAACTTTCTCGTCTCGACTACTGCTCTCAAGGCACTACATGTAGGCGATACTGTGTAAAATCCATTTAGACATTAATTCAAAACTATTTTATATTTAAGTCTTTTTATGTCTTTCTTTCTCATGTCCCCATTGTCTTTGGCCTGATAAGGATATTTTCTCTTGTCATTCCTACCATGGCACATTTTGACCCATTTACATCTACTCAACCTCAAATCCCCCTTTGCCATACATGTTTATAGATCTGAAAGTTATTGATAGACCTGAGCAAAATGGCACACAATTAAATGTGAAGACAAAGAACCAAAGTGTAGAAGACTATCAAATAATTTCAGACCTGCTTTAATTTACTGAGAATAATTGGGTGATCAGAAATTGAGCATCTGTAAAACTTTTTCTGGGCCCTCCCAAATATAATTTCCCCGATTTTAAATCTTAACAGAAACTGCAGTCCCCATTTGTGTCTAAGGGCAGAGCTCTCTTCTTCTCCCACAGCCTATAACAGAAGGCAAGTGGACTTTCTGCTACGTTTCTTGGCCTGCAGTGCTGCCCTAGTTGCCATCTCAAAGACTTCCCTCACACCATCTTTGGTTTTGGCAGAACACTCTTGGTAACCGTAGGCGCTGATGCGATTTGCCATCTCTTTACCATCTTCATATTTAACTGGTTCCTGGAGACACGTCAAGCAGAAAGTTTATACGTTTTGACATTTATATAGCCGCATTTACATATACCACCACATTTTAAACAACAAAAACGGACCTGTTTCATTTTAGCAAGCTCACGTCTGGTGTGTTCATCATTGCGCAGATCTTTTTTATTGCCAACCAGGATGATAGGAACATTTGGACAGAAATGTTTCACTTCAGGTGTCCATTTTTCTGGAATATTCTCTACATTGAGTAGAAGAAAACAGTGCAGTAATTAGCAACATAATATATTTCACTATCACAATCAACTGGTGTTCAATACTGAATGTCAGGAGTGTTGCAAAGACAGTACCTAAACTGTCAGGGCTGTCTACAGAGAAACACATGAGGATCACATCAGTGTCAGGGTAGGAGAGAGGCCTCAGTCTGTCATAGTCTTCCTGACCTGCTGTATCCCAAAGTGCTAGCTCTACCTGAAAAAACAGTTTCATAAATTCAGTTACATGAATAGATAATTGCATGAACAAAAATGAAAAGTTTGTATTATTAGATATGTAAAGAGGGCCATTTGATCATTTAAGTTGCCCAACTGAATGAACCCACATTACATTTTACCCTTTAAATATGGAGATGACAAAGTCAAAAAAAAGAACGCCCAACACAGGGGTAGGCAACCCAGGTCCTAGAGAGCCGCAGCTCTGCCTGTTTTCCAATGTTGAGCCAATCAGAAGCTGTAAGTGCAGGGATGGCTTAAAAACAAGCTGGGCTGCGGTTCTCTGGGTCTGTTGTAGACAGAAAACAACATAGGGACTAAAAATAGCAATATAAATATCCATCACAATCTGTTTAGGGATGTCTAGTTTGGTAAAAAAAAAAAGAAAAAAGAAAAAAAAGAAAAAAGTAATAGATTTTAGACCAGAAACAATTAGTTAAATAGATGATTAAAAGTTTGCTTAAAAGAAAAAAAAAATAAGAGTGGGCATTTGTCACAGTTTATTAGTGTTTTCTTATAATCAAACTATCAATTAAGTAAATAACAGATTTATTGATAATAAAAATTCATGGTAGTTGCAGCCCTAATTTGAAGATGTTATCTTGAAGTCATGGAAATATTTTTCACCATTATCTGACATTTTCTCAACCAATTCATAGAGAAACAATCATTATTTATCAAATCCATCCAAATTATTTTTAATTTAGAAAACAAAAGTACATGCCTGGATTTACAATATTATAATAACTTTGTAAGTGTGATAAATAGTAGAATTTAAATAAAGCTATTACTATTCATTTTTCTAGGTACCCATACCATGTCATCAAGAACCTGTTGGACTCCCACACCCTACTTTGCAGGCAGTGTTTTACAGTATGTCTCACCTGTTTCACATCCACTTCAATGTCTGCCACATAGTTTTCAAACACTGTGGGGACATAGACCTCTGGAAACTGGTCCTTACTGAAGACAATGAGTAGACAGGTCTTCCCACATGCACCATCTCCAACTATCACCAACTTCTTCCTGATAGCAGCCATCTAGGAAAAATGTGCCCCAAAACAAGGTTATACTTGGGTCACTGCCTCTGTCACTACTCACCATTAATCATCCAAACAAAATCATATCAGTACTGTTCCATACACACAAGGTGAAACCGATCTTCCCAACTTTCTATACTTTCTATATATTATTATATAAAATATTGATGTACGACATAAATTTAAGGCAAAATGTCCCGGTGGCAAACAGACAGGCTGCCTCGAGTGGCAGAGAGTAAAACATGTAACATTTCCGTGCTGTGCTCCCATTCCTGCTGTAGGGCTGTGCAGTGTAGTCCGGGCCTGTCAAACCAGCTAACAGTAGCTAGCAGCAAAGCTAACGGTGTTTCCCGTGATTTGGATAACTGTCACTCTGTGTATTCTCTCTGAAATTAATACTCCCACATTCATCACACTCCTGTAACCTCTCTGTGAATGAAACACGAAGTATCAAGCTTGAAGTTTAAAAGTTATGTCTGAACAAAATTACCGCTTGGTGTATCTGTGTCCGCCTTTCTCCTCTTCCTGACCGACTGAAAAACTCCGCCCACCGATCCAACGCATATGCGCAATTACGTCACACGACGGCAGATTGCAGCACCTTTGTTTACATGTCTATGAAACATTAATACATCTTTATTACAATATACCAGTAAGTGAAACATTATAGCAATCAGTGGTGGAATAGTACATTTAAGTGCTGTACTTTTTTATACTTCAAATATGACTAGTTGGTGGCCTTTGCTATGTTTTAGTCCACCACAGAGGAATCTTACATCCTCCACACATGATTTCATTTAAATAATTGCTTAAGGTCTTAAGAAGTAAAATTGCCATAAAAAGCAAATATTTACCTGATGATCATTTGGAGGGGTCAGACTCCTTGTGAACCAAACTATGTGTACAACTGTAAAGTAGCTAAAACTAGCCTCACCTCGGCAGCTTTAATAGTAAAATGCTATATATACATACCTGAATTATTATTACTAATGTAATTTAGACACAGAGGCACATTTTCTGTAAAACAGTAGTTTTATTTTGAATGCGTTAATTTAGCAGATAACATTTGTAAATTGATTGTAATGTAAATTAATGATAATGATACTTTCCTTTAGCTTTGTACATGGTTGAAGTACAACAGCAGTAATTATTAGATTTTTGCTGGTTAATGTAATTTAAAGTTCTGATTTAATCATCAGCTTTTCATTGGTATTTTAGTGACTATTGACAAATCAATCTAGTACATTAAATAGTGAAATATGCCCATATGTACAAAATATTTTATCATCAGGCACAAATGTTTAAAAAAAATACTTATCCAGTTTATCCATAGCTATACTCATTATACCTTCCATGAGGGTTGTGCAGGCTTTACCGAACTCATTTTGTGTGAGAGACATAGTACACACAGAAAGATTAGAGGGAAAATATAGCCCATTTTAATATTTGTAAGTTTCAGAGTTAACTGTCCATGTGGAGGTAGATCAAGATAAAAAAAAGACAGCATAGGGCTTGCATATTTACATAATAAAGAAAAGTACATTTCCACAGAACTGTCACTAAGAATGTAGTCAGTGAATTACAACAAATTCTTTTTTGCATAATTTCTATTCCACCAAATATTTATTTTTGCTTATATGTCAGCAAGCATGCATCATGATCTTACATTAACAACTCTGCATCATGTGCAAGTACACCACTCTCTCACTCCTGCCTGAGAATCAGCACAGTTAAAGATACAGTCTGTCTGAGCTGTGTCAGACCTCTCCATGGTTTAAGAGGGTAGATGACCTCTTCAGCTTCCCTCAAAGTCAGTGTGGCTTCTCTCTCCTCTTCCTCAGAGTTTATTTGAGGGAATGCTCTCTGAGATTTAGAAGTTCATAGATGCCAGAGTTACAGTATTGCTGCTTCTATTTGTTTCTATGGTTACTGGAGGTAAAGTTGCTCTGATTGGCTGCTTGACTCAGCCAGTCTGGGGTCTATTTCCTGATGGTGGTGGTGGTGGTGCTGTTGCTGCGCTGATAGAACAGCACATAGGCTTGATTGGTCTGAAGCTGGTTTTCTGATACTGGAGTCACACTGTAGTTGAATAGATGGAGGTTAAACAAGAGAAATAGCTGAAGATTTGTATAGAAGAAGCGCATAACAGATGATCCATAGAAATGCATTTGGCAGGGCACTGTGTATTATACAAAAGTGAGTGTAGACTGGATCTCACCTGCAGTCATTGTAGAAGCACCAACCATTTTCATCTAAACAGCAAGCTGTATAGTGGCCCATGTTCACTGTTCCAGCATGATTACATATTGCATATAGATCATACAGAACTGGGCCTTTGGAAACATAGATGGGTATATCAACTTAATTAGTCTGTCCTTTATCCTTTATCTGTTCCAATCAAAGGACCATAAAATATCAAATTTTAAAAAGTAGCACATTCATTGTTCTGGTGCCCCATCTTGCAATGAAACTACAACATCCGTTTCAGGAGTCTTTCTTATTGCAACATAATCATATCTGTTTCTCCTCATGACTCTTGTCTTGTCAACTATAACACTATGACATCACTATATATCACTATAACAGAACCTTTAAAAATCTTGTCACAGTGTCTACTAACTATACATGTCAAAAAGGTTAAAAGAACTGCTAACGCCCATTTATACTGAAGGAAGGACCATGACAAGCCACAGAGTTCTCTTTAAATCATTCCTGAAAACTTTTCACTGCATTTGTTCCTGTGCAAATGAAATGACACACAGTAATTCAAATAGCTGACCCAAACATGAACAAATGAGACATAAAGAGGAATAAATGAGACATGTACAAGAATAAAATGAGAGAAATATTTTGTAGTGTTACCACAGTCGACAGGCCCGTAGGGTCCAAGGTCCAGGTTAGTGAGGGGAAAGGACACATATACTGTGCTTTTACTTATAGACCACCGTGACGTTGTGAAACGATTCAGATCTGAATGAGATTGTTAAGCATCATCACAACTATTGCTAAAAATGTGAGTCAACACAGTTACAGTGTACAGTGAGTAAATTTGTTTTGCCAAGGATACGTATTACAATAACTTGGGGAAACCTCTGGATGGACAGCTGCTTGGTGCACTGTGTATGCCTGTTGCACCTCTCACACATCTGAAACAAACGACAACACATTGCAAACACAGAGGATCCACACGACAGTTGGAATACTGTAATAAATCATGTTCACTGATGAACCTCTGTATATTATATTTATCCATCTTTCAATGATTACAATGTTGATTGCAATGCTACTAATTCATTGTAACTAAATAAGATATCATTTTGAGGTAACAGTTCTTCAAGGCTCTAAATTTTTTTAGATCTGCTTCTTATGATTGATGAGGTCCTATATGAACAT